>JACXGM010003169.1:28567-43067 GCA_016801145.1 Umbra pygmaea | reverse complement strand
TGGTGACGTATACTTTGTGTTAGGTTTGTGCGATTGTGTGCTTCGACCTGGGCGTGTAATTCCTATTGTTACATCCTGTATAAGTGCTCTGTGACAGCTCTGTGAGGGCGTTCGTTTCCAAATAGTAGGTCTGTCTTTGTCCTTTATACATATATCTTTCTCTCTCACTGTCTTTCCTTTCTCACTCTGCCTGCCAAACTGTCTATCTCTGTGTAAACTAAAGGCAACCAGATCAGGTCATGTTCAGCACTGGCACCTGGTCCAAAGACGTTATCGAGTGTTTATTTAAGGACCAAGGCATCTCAGATTACCCTGTGGGATGGAAGGAGGAACTTGACACCCCAGCTAGGCCGACTTACTATAGTAAGTACAACATTTAGCTAGAGCTCGTGGACTAAGACCTTTCTAAAAATGGTACTCTTCGGGTGGCACTGGCAGGGATGAGACATTTAAAACATTTCCAAGACACCCACCAGTTATCAATCACTCGGGTTGACTTCATATCATTATTTAGGCTTATCTGACTCTTTATTGATCGCTATGGATATAAATGTATTTGGTAATGCAAACAAAGCATATATTACTGTATGAACCTTGCAGAGTTCCTAATGGCAACAGCAGTGCAACTGAGTTTTCTGTTGATCGATCTCTGCACAGACAAACTGCCAGCCACCGTGAGGTGTTAACCATGGTAACCATGGTTACCGCGGAAACCGTCAATGGCTCCGCCACATGAGGTCAAAGCCGTCAAGCCGAGTGGAGCGATCGGATGTCTGGCCTACATGGGGAACAGAGGAAGAGATATATTGTGCCCTAAAGAAACATGGCTAACTACACCCATCTAAAACCTGAGATGGTAACTCTGCTCTTTTTTCATCCTGGCTATGACAAAGACACAGAAGAGTGAAAGGGAGTGAAGAGGATGGGGTAGAGATAGAGATAGTGGGAAGGGAGAGAGAGAGAGCGTAAAAGAGGAGTGAGAGAGAGGGTAGAGCAGAAGAGAGTGTGTTTAAGAGAGCGAAATGGGAGGGAGAGCAAGAGGGTGGGGTAACAGGAGAAAAGGAACGCTCGGATTTTAGGTGAATGAAGTTGTAACTTGACACGTGCTGAAGCCAGTTTCATTCAATATCATTGATTCGTCAGGATCTTCTTGTCCACTTTGTAGGGGATGGTTTTGCCCCATCTTAGAGATCAGTGGATGAGGGGTGCATTAGGACATGTGTCTCTGCGGTGGGACAGGATATGAGGGGGTGTGCATTTAGGAAGAATGGCGTATGAAGGGTGGGCATATCAGGATATCTGCAAAAGTTGTGGTGGCGGGGCTTATTGGTCATGCTAGATTATAAATTCTGTTTAAGCATCTCTGATTCTTTCTTTCTAAAACATTGAGGATATCAATTGGGTTTCTAATTTGGATCTCTAATTTGGATCTCTAATTTGTTTATCTAAATACCTGCTTTTGCTTTCCTCTCCCATTCTCCACGTTCCTCAAAACCCTTCTTACTCAATCAGTCTAATTGTTTTTTCATCAGCGGATAGTTTTTCTAATTTGTAATATGTCTTTTTGTTCTTGTTCTGTAGCCCTACTTCTTCTTCTTCTGGAAGCGTCTGAACTGGTTCTGTATGGCCAGCGCCGCTTTCTCCGTCTCCGGTGCTTCCAGGTCGATGTCCACTTCCTCTTCCTCCTCGCCGGTCGCAGGGGCCTTAGAATCAACCGTCTTCTCTGGATTGGTCAAAATTCAGAGGTCAGCCATTAATCAATATATCAATGAATAAATACATCCATAGCTTTATCAAATGACAACTATACATGCATCAACCAATCAATTCAATAGGAAGCTATGAGCAGAAAAGTTACTGATGTTAAAAAGGTTTGTATCTGTTCACACAAGATAGCATCCTCACAGCCTACACCACTGTTCAAATTGACCAAGATTGGCCTGGCCATGGAGGGCCAACTGAGGGCCAGCACAGTGTGGATGTAACTAGTGAGTAATGTGTTGTTGTCTACATCGAGCCTGTGTAACTTCCAACCTAGTATTTAAAGACTATTCGAAATCTTACATATTTTTGAGTGCTCACTATAGTCTGTTCAAGTGCCAACTGGGATGAATTTGTGATTGAATGATTATTCTACGAGTTCCATTGAGCCAGGAAAGCTCAAACATGGTCATCTATTACAAACTAACTAAACTATCTGTTGAACCCAGGTTTTGGCAGAACTATTTATACTGTCTGAAGGAGCCTCAACGATTGGGTCCAGCCACTAATTGGGAATGAAAAAATAAGGAGAAAGGCAGAGGGGAGGAGGATGCGTGAGGAGAAAGATGGAGAGAAAAGGGAGTAGGGGGAAGGAGAGAACAGCTGAGAAGCATAGGGGGAGGAGAAATAAAATGGTAAAGACATTGAGGGGGCTCGAATGACTTGGGGAAGATGTACGTTGGAGAAAAAGTGGAAAAGGTCATGAAGCAAAGCTAAGTGGGTAGAGGGGAAATGACTAGTTATCTTTGACCTGCTAGTCATCTGAATGTTTGGCAATGTTGATAAATGATTTGGCCTTAAAAGGTCATGCACTTTCATCATCTCTACCCTGCAGAGACAGGAAAGGATTAGCCAGCTTCCAGAGCCCAGCTCCTCTCTAGGCTTCTACCTGGGTTCCTGCCATTCTGTAAGGTTTTACCCAGACACTGTGTTTCAATGTTTAAGTCGAAGTATCGTTGAGACTATGCGAGAGACAGAGATAGAGAGAGAGAGACATAGAGGCCGACACACAGAGAGCAAGACACAGAGAGAGAAAGATGTAAAGTTCAATGAGCACAGAGTGTGAATCCATAAACAGACAGACAGACCTTTGGTGTCCGATGCAGGCGTCTGGCTGCTGTTAGGATTCCCAGTGGATCTGAGCTGCAGGAAAATTAGAAAAAAAGCAGAGTCGTTAACAACAACACAATGCTCTACCATACAATACCATAACCATAATCGACTAAATATTAAATGCTTATTCAGAAGCTCTCAGCTACTTTATATTATTAATGATATAATCATGATGAACTTTATGAGCAGTTTTGAACTCCCTAATCACCATCAACTTCGTAACCACATACTGCATCAGCTACATAACCAGTTATGAAACACATCATTCCTTATCAACTATGTAACCACTACAAATGTGCCATTTTCAAATACATAGTATGCTGTTGCTACCAGTATCAAATATCTACAGAAGCTTAATATCTGCTTTGCAGAAGTAAATCAAGTGTTGCATTACTTTAAGTTGCATTACTTTACTTGTGTCCTTATTTTATGTGCAATATAGGTTATATCCTGCCTGCCTTGTACAGCGTGAAAAGAAAATTTGGAGCTAAACTCCTTTCCGATATTTCACACTGGCTTTCTTTTCATCTCCGTGTGGAAGCAGTGTTTATGAGAACAACCTTGCCAGAGACACACAGAATAAACAAGGTTTGGTTGCGTGTGTGCGTGTAGTTTACACATGAGACCCTCGCTAAGGAGAAACACATTAAGATGGCACCAGCCCTCCATGGCTGACCTCTTGCTGTGTGTGACAAGTGACCTAATTTGATGGTGTCTCTTCCTCACCACCCACCCCCCCAACGCCTCTTTCATCTTCTCTCTATCTGTCCCTCTGTCATCTGCCTCTCTAGTGGAGCTCGATCTCTCTCTCATCTGCCTATTATTGGTTTAAGACCATCTCCTCACCAGAACAACCAAACATGTGAATTCGGGCTGGAGGGAAAGAGAGAGATGCACATATGTGGCCTACAGAGAATAAATGAGGTATCTGGGTGTGTGTGCACGGGTGTATATTGCATCCCTGCCTAACCCAAACGTCCCCCTTGCGCTTTGCGAAGCAGACATGAAGTGTCCTGTGTATAAACCAATCTCCAGCTAGGCGTAAGACACAAACATGAGGCCTGACACTCCCGCTGTGGTGCTGAAATGAAATAATACAGTCAGCCCTAGTCTGTGATAAAGAGACCTTAGAGACTCATGTAAATGACAAAGATAGAGAGTGTGTCTCATTATGCCCAGTGCCGTGTCTAGACATATTGAAATGGCATAACTGAACGCTTAGGGCCACCCCCAGTACTTACTTTAGTTTGGAAAGTACATTACACAACGTGCCATTTTTTTATTTTGATAATGATTCGGCAGTTGTCCTCATGTTATATTAGTCATGGACTGTCACTAATTTAGCCCAGAGCCATGCATTAAGAGATTTTGGCCTGGTTTTAGAACAACCACCGTTCGTTGACTTCCTTTTCTTGTAAAAGATGGTGATGTAACCATACAAGAGTCTGACAATTCTCTATAAAATAGCCTGCTGTAAACAAGAAAAACAGATCAACAGATCATTTTTTTTATTGATTAGTAGGCCAGATAATGTGTATTTTAATGTAGCTTACTACAAAATGTTGCATACAGTATATCACAGGATGTATTTCCTCTTTTAAAACAAATTCCTCTGCCTGGATGCATAAACTGTCATGTTGCCACAACTAAAAAGGAGAAAAAAGGTGCTTTGTAACCATTCAAATGGAACTATCTAGACATGATTTTTCCCCATGTTAGCAAGCATTGTATAGATTGATAACTAAGTCTAATAATCATACCCAATATACTGGATGTGTACAGAATGACTATCAGCTGGCCACTTTCATTTTGTTAGTTACTCTCACTTTGACGCAGTAACATTTGTATATGGTCTAATTTACGGAAACATATGTAAAACTGCAGGAAATATGCTTAGAAATGGTATTAAAAACATTTGTTTCCTACATCTTTCAGGGAATATTTAAATTTCATGGTTTTATATGGAGCCAAACACAAAGCAGATGTTGGTACAGGTGAAGCGAAATGCTTGTGTTTCTGGTCCTTAAACAATGCAGTTAATTAAATAGTACACGCAAACACAAATTCAAAATAGCGCTGCATAAAAAACTGGTAAACTGGATAGAAATAAATGTAAAGTGACCACTGTTCAGCACCAGTGAACACGATGAGCACGGCACAGCGGTGCAGATTCTTGTGGGGGTCTACGCTGAGTTTATGCGATTCTGAGAGAATGCATGTGTCCTCAGTGTGTCAAAAGCTCTCTAGAATTGCAGATCAGAGAACAGGGCAGATGGGCAGTTAGTTTAACAGTCAGATGCCCTGGGGGTTGAAGCTCTTTTTCAGTCTCCATGTCCTGGTTATGATTCTCCTGAACGCTGACAGTCTGCTCGATGCTATCAGATCTAACGGCTCACCGCTCTGTTGGATGATGTCCAGGATGATTTGTGACTTTGATGTTGCGTTGTGTTGACCTCATCACATCTCCAAAGAGCGTTATGATCAGGGGCTGTGCACTTTTGATATCAGGCATGGTTACAGCCTGAGATTATGTTCTCAATGCTGCATCTGTACACGTTTTTTCAGGGTCCTTGTGCAGGGATCCCAAACTGGGCCCTGCACCAGTACCGGACCGTAATTTTGCTACAACAGCCTACAATATATTTTCTGACTATTAATTACAATGGGTAATTACTTGACTCAGTGCAGCCCAGTATGTGAGACAGTAGTGCAAATTGTCTCACAAACACATGCTGATTAAATAGACTGAAATCAGATCACGCCTCTGATATTCTAAACTTGTCTGCAATCCCCAGGCGACTCTGCATAATGTACAAGTGTAAAGAAACAAATGTAATTTTTTTGTCATGTATTTTTGGGGAAATTGTTTTGCTTTATTTGAAGTAGAGAAAACTAGAGGGAAGTGTTATTGCTAAAAGAGCTGCGGGAAAGAGCTGTTAAACCAATGGTGCAGCGGTGAATGTGTACCAAAGGCAGCAGCTTAGACCATTGGCCACGCTAGTCTAAACATGAGCACTGTTGCGAGTTCTTCGCTATGGTTTCAATTGCTCCAGTTTGTCAGTGATGTGCATCCCAAGGAACTTGACACTATTTACAATGACCCCTATACAACGCTTTTCAAAGCCCTCTTTGTTTGGTCATCTGAAGTTCCACAATTAGTAACTTTGTTTTCTTTACATTGTGAGAGAGGTTGTTTACCTGACACCGATTCAAATTTTTTGGAGATCAGACTATTCATTGTTGTCAGCATAGTTTTACATTATTTATGTGTTTCTTTTTGTTGTCCTGTACAATTGTAACTGTATGCCATTGAATAGGTCATCACAAAAAAGTTAAAAATGGTTCTCAGCTGACTCGAGTAAATAATAAATAACTGAAAACCAAGTAGTCATTGGTGAACAAGGAGTACGGAAGGGGGCAGGGCATACACCCTTGTGGGCCTTCATCTTGATGGTCAGAATAGTAATGTATAGAATATAGAAAAGTATAGTAATAATGTATAGAAAAGTATAGAAATAATGTATAGAACATTATAGTAATAATGTATAGAAAAGTATTTGAGACAAACCTTCTGACCTCTTGCAATAATAATTGGGATGAAAGTTCTTTTTTGGGAGGGAGGTTTTCTAATAATTGTTCTCCCCTTCTAATTTGTGAAGTCCAACTCCCAATTCGCCTCGTCACGACAGCAACCCCTTGCAGGTCCGGAATGGTCAAAGTTTAATCTCACCAAGCGCTCCGATACTTTTCACACTGTTCATTCCCTTAACTTGGTACAATATGTGGGGGATATATACATTTGCTAACTATACAACCATGTATTAATACACAGGACTCCGATCGACAAACAAGAATTTCCTTGAGAACAAAGTGGCACTGGGGCATCAGCCGTATCGATAGTTACGAAGTTTAACGTAGTTAGAATGGAATGGACCAAATGTCGTAATCCCTTCAGCAAGGAACGTTACCCTAAGTTGCTCCAGGGGATGTCCCTGTACTTACTGTAAATCAATCTGTTAATAAACTAATCTGTTAAATAACTACATATAGGCCCTGACAAGGACCAGGGCCCCATTTTCAACCCTCTCTTCTGGGCACACCAGACATTCCACAGTTTAGCTGTAGTCACTGAACTAGCTCACCATATTTATTAATCAGCTGCCTGATAATTAGCAGATGAGTTGAATCAGGTGTGCTATCTCAAAAATAGTAAATGGTTGAAAAACACTGTCCTAGACATCGCTACGACGTATTTGTTTTATGACTTCAAGTTTGCTACAGTAAAAAATAATATTTGCAAAGATGTAGAATTTTTATAGATTGCAAAGTTGATATAGACATTGCCCAACAAACTCAGAGCCTTAATTAATGCCAGAATTACTGAAATGCTCTATTATTAACACAGAGAACAGGTATAGATAGATTACTTCACTCTTTTATTATTTATATTTAAAGCATTATATGTAGTCAGTGATAAAAGTTGCAGTTTGTGATTTTTGTCCAATGGTTGGAAAAATGGCAGTGCCAAGCCACGAAAATGGTGGCCTATATGTCAAATACAGTTGTATGCAGAAGTTTAGGCACCTCTGACAATTTCCATGATTTTCATTTATAAATAATTGTTTGTTTGGATCAGCAATTTCATTTTGATCTATTTTGGTACATACTGTACTGACGTGGCAGTGAGAATGGAGGCTACAAAGGGTACAAATATCACATTTTGACCAAAACTGAATCCCTCCCAACACACACACACACGCGCCAATATGAGCAGAATAATGACAGCCTAGGATTGTCTGAAACACATCCTTGATCAGAAAAGTGATGAAGAGGAGGAAGTGTCTGAAAGTGAAGACAATCTTGAGTTTATTTCTGACCATGATGATAAATCAGGGGTGGGCAAACTTTTTTATAGCAATGCATGAAAAATAGGAAATTAAATTGGGTCAAAAATTGTTTTTTAAATATGATGAAACATTCAAGGTCTTGAAGTGCCATATCGTTTTGGATTCAGAAGACTCTTTGATACAAGTATAAGTCAAACACAAACTTTTCTGACAATGACTTCCATGCATGATGTCATATAGAGCCCAAAAAAACAAAAATGTAATGTTTTTTGTTAATTATTGTAAAATATTAGTAAACCATGATGAACTTCACTGTAAAATCCATATTGGCATGCCCCAGGTCTTGAAAACCAGTGTGACAAAGTTTGGGGGACATATTAAATAAATGAAGTATATTAAATAAAACACTGTACAGTAGCCTACATATTTTAATATTTTCCTGTACATTTTTAAAACCTCAGCCATTCCCCACTCCCCCAAAATAATTACCAGTTTTAGTGCAGGGTAATGTCCTACGTACTTGCAGAAATGTTATTTTGTCATTTTCACTTCCTGATTTCTGTCTGTAATGTTTTTACATTAAAGTCAGTGAAAAGAACCCAAATTTGAGATGCGATATCTCCGGCTGTCATTAAACCACATGGACGAACCACTCTTTCCAACGACACCAAGCATTTGTTTCTAGCATGTACGCATCAGGAGAGATGTCGCTTTGACAGTCTCAAGTGTTAGTTCTTTTTAAAAATGCCTCACAGGCCAGATCAAAAGACCCAGTGTCAGATGATGAGGGTATTGTCCCACAACCACCAACTCCAAAAGAAACAATCACAAAATGATGGCCAAATAGAGGAGAGGTTTATTAAGCTGCCTTGCAGAACAAGCTATGTCATGATAGTCAGTGGTTCGAGCCTGACTATGGCTCCTCTGACTTTTCCCAGAACCTCCAGAACGAGGCAGTGCAAATTGGCATAGACCTGCCTGGGATTCACTTTAGATATATTGGATTCTCTATCTTGCCACATCAATCTCAAGTGACTTCTTTTTTGAAGATCGGGCATCTGTAAATTCTATCGTGAAAGTATAGTAGGTGAGTTTAATATACACGTGTGAGCTGACTAAAGGCTTCTGTGTTGATGAGCAGTGTGAAAAGAATCTGCCGGCTGTGATACAGTGCCTTGCGAAAGTATTCGGCCCCCTTGAACTTTTCGACCTTTTGCCACATTTCAGGCTTCAAACATAAAGATATGAAACTGTAATTTTTTGTGACGAATCAACCACAAGTGGGACACAATCATGAAATGGAACAAAATTTATTGGATATTTCAAACTTTTTTAACAAATAAAAAACTGATAAATTGGGCGTGCAAAATCATTCAGCCCCCTTAAGTTAATAATTTGTAGCACCACCTTTTGCTGCGATTACAGCTGTAAGTTGCTTGGGCAGCCGCGGTCGGTGGATCTTAATTGGGGAGGACGGGCTCGTATTACGCTCAGAACCGGAGTGAATGGAATGTGTGCAAATCAAAAAAACAATTGGTTTTGTTCGTTGCGCACCATTCCATTCACTCCGGTTCCGAGCGTAATACGAGCCCGTCCTCCCCAATTAAGATCCACCGACCACGGCTGTGCTTGGGGTATGTCTCATATCAGTTTTGCACATCGAGAGACTGACATTTTTGCCCATTCCTCCTTGCAAAACAGCTTGAGCTCAGTGAGGTTGGATGGAGAGCGTTTGTGAACAGCAGTTTTCAGTTCTTTACACAGATTCTCGATTGGATTCAGGTCTGGACTTTGACTTGGCCATTCTAACACCTGGATATGTTTATTTGTGAACCATTCCATTGTAGATTTTGCTTTATGTTTTGGATCATTGTCTTGTTGGAAGACAAATCTCCATCCCAGTCTTAGGTCTTTTGCAGACTCCATCAGGTTTTCTTCCAGAATGGTCCTGTATTTGGCTCCATCCATCTTTCCATCAATTTTAGCCATCTTCCCTGTCCCTGCTGAAGAGAAGCAGGCCCAAACCATGATGCTGCCACCACCATGTTTGACAGTGGGGATGGTGTGTTCAGGGTGATGAGCTGTGTTGCTTTTACGCCAAACATTACGTTTTGCATTGTTGCCAAAAAGTTCGATTTTGGTTTCATCTGACCAGAGCACCTTCTTCCACATGTTTGGTGTGTCTCCCAGGTGGCTTGTGGCAAACTTTAAACGACACTTTTTATGGATATCTTTCAGAAATGGCTTTCTTCTTGCCACTTATCCATAAAGGCCAGATTTGTGCAGTATACGACTGATTGTTTTCCTATGGACAGACTCGCCCACCTCAGGTGTAGATCTCTGCAGTTCATCCAGAGTGATCATGGGCCTCTTGGCTGCATCTCTGATCAGTCTTCTCCTTATATGAGCTCAACGTTTAGAGGGTTGGCCGGGTCTTGGTAGATTTGCAGTGGTCTGTTACTCCTTCCATTTCAATATTATTGCTTGCACAGTGCTCCTTGGGATGTTTAAAGCTTGGGAAATCTTTCTGTATCAAAATCCGGCTTTGATCTTCTCCACAACAGTATCTCGGACCTGCCTGGTGTGTTCCTTGTTCTTCATGATGCTCTGTGTGCTTTCAACGGACCTCTGAGACGATCACAGAGCAGGTGCATTTATACGGAGACTTGATTACAAACAGGTGGATTCTATTTATCATCATTAGTCATTTAGGTCAACACTGGATCATTCAGAGATCCTCACTGAACTTCTGGAGAGAGTTTGCTGCACTGAAATTAGGCTGAATAATTTTGCTCGCCCGATTTGTCAGTTTTTTATTTGTTAAAAAAGTTTGAAATATCCAATACATTTTGTTCCACTTCATGATTGTGTCCCACTTGTTGTTGCTTCTTCACAAAAAATTACAGTTTTATATCTTTATGTTTGAAGCCTGAAATGTGGCATAAGGTCGAAATGTTCAAGGGGGCCAAATACTTTCGCAATGCACTGTATGTGGCTTGATTAACCATGTAAACGCCCCCGAAAATAAATTAATGAATAAAGTGCCCTTTAACGAGTTGCAGAGCTGCAGACAAAGCAGGGTCAGGGGGTATTGGACAAGACAAATTGGGAGGACAGAAAAATAGGGGAAAATATAAAACAAACCAAAGAAAATGGAAAAATGGAATGGTCCTCATCTCCTAACATGCATCAGAGAGCAATATCAGCTGCAAACAAAATAAAGTCCATGTGACAGAAAATTTGTTAAAACCTTTGAAAAATTCTAAATAAAATAATAAATAAAATAAGGAAAATAAAACAATCTATGACCCGACCCAGAATGAGTGGTTGAAGATGAGAAGATAAGATGAGAAAACAAATGTGTTTAACATCTAGGTTTTGCCAAAGTACAGAAAAAACTGTTTGAAATATATTTTATCATAAGTAAACCATGATCTGTAAGAGTTGAAAAACTTGATTACACTAAATTGATATGAATTGAGCTAAAGATAATGTTTAAGGAGAAAACAATATTTCACTATTACGAATGGTTAAACAGGCACCAGGTCAATATGACCTGGGAATATTTTTGCTGTTCCTTCAAGTTGAACATAAAAAAGGGTTAATTAAATTCTTGATGAAATTGCACACCTCCCTAAACATTTCCTAGACCACCAAAAAGTCCTGTATAATGGCTTCCATTTGCAGTGTAGAATTCCAGAGTATTTGATAAAAAAGAAAATTACAGTACTTCCCACAGCCCCACAGCAAAATGTGTAGATTTGGATTAAATGAAATTAAAAGATCAAACTGGTATACATTGAATCTAATGACAAAATATACATATTTTCTTATATATATATATTTTACTTTAAAGGCCAATTTGTAAGATTTCCATCATAAAACCCAGAAAAAAGTACTTTCGACTCAATATATTAGCTGACATGGACCGGAAAAGCAGGCTTTTGGGCATATTTCTCCTTGACAAGTAAGCTATACGTCCATCCAAGTACTAACCTAAATACCTACCTACTAAGCCACCCATATATCTGTCTGCTGCCATTAGCCTTGGAAACATATAAATGTGGTTCTCTTTGCATGGTTATAGTTATGCACAGTAAGATACAGTAGCCTGTATATGCTATAAAAATAGTCATTCCAAACCACATGTTGTATAATGTTAGCTAGATTGCCAAGCTACCTAGCTGTCATCTATTTAGCTACTAAGGCAAGAAGCTGTCTATCCTGCCCCACTAGCTAAGACACATACAGTGGGGCAAAAACGTATTAGTCAGCCACAAATTGTGCAAGTTCTCCCACTTAAAAATATGAGAGAGGCCTGTAATTTTCATCATAGGTACACTTCAACTATGAGAGACAAAATGAGAAAAAAATCCAGAAAATCACATTGTAGGATTTTTTATGAATTTATTGGTAAATGATGGTGGAAAATAAGTATTTGGTCAAAAAAAGTTAAAAAGTTAATCTCAATATTTTGTTATATACCCTTTGCTGGCAATGACAGAGGTCAAACGTTTTCTGTAAGTCTCCACAAGGTTTTCACACACTGTTGCTGGTATTTTGGCCCATTCCTCCATGCAGATCTCCTCTAGAGCAGTGATGTTTTGGGACTGTTGCTGGGCAACACAGACTTTCAACTCCCTCCAAAGATTTTCTATGGGGTAGAGATCTGGTGACAGGCTAGACCACTCCAGGACCTTAAAATGCTTCTTACGAAGTCACTCCTTCGTTGCCCAGGCGGTGTGTTTGGGATCATTTTCATGCTGAAAGACTCAGCCACGATTCATCTTCAATGCCCTTGCTGATGGAAGGAGGTTTTCACTCAAAATCTCACAATACATGGCCCCATTCATTCTTTCCTTTACACGAATCAGTTGTCCTGGTCCCTTTGCAGAAAGACAAGCATGATGTTTTGACCCCCATGCTTCACAGTAGGTATGGTGTTGTTTGTATGCAACTCAGCATTCTTTCTCCTCCAAACACGACGAGTTGAGTTTTTACCAGAAAGTTCTATTTTGTTTTTATCTGACCATATGACCTTCTCCCAATCCTCTTCTGGATCATCCAAATGCTTTCTAGCAAACCTCAGATGGGCCTGTACATGTACTGACTTAAGCAGGGGGACGCGTCTGGCACTACATGATTTGAGTCCCTGGTGGTGTAGTGTGTTACTGATGGTAGCCTTTGCTACTTTGGTACTTTTTGCTCACCGTTCTTGTGATCATTTTGACCCCACAGGGTGAGATCTTGCGTGGAGCCCCGGAGTGAGGGAGATTATCAGTGGTCTTGTATGTCTTCCATTTTCTTATAATTGCTCCCACAGTTGATTTCTTCACACCAAGCTGCTTACCTATTGCAGATTCAGTCTTCCCAGCCTGGTGCAGGTCTACAATTTTGTTTCTGGTGTCCTTTGACAGCTCTTTGGTCTTGGACATAGTGGAGTTTGGAGTGTGACTGTTTGAGGTTGTGGACAGGTGTCTTTTATACTGATAACAAGTTCTAACAGGTGCCATTAATACAGGTAACAGGTGGCGGACAGAGGAGCCTCTTAAAGAAGAAGTTACAGGTCTGTGAGAGCCAGAAATCTTGCTTGTTTGTAGGTGACCAAATATTTGTTTTACCAAGGAATTTACTAATAATTCATCAAAAATCCTACAATGTGATTTTCTGGATTTTTTTTCTCATTTTGTCTCTCATAGTTGAAGTGTGCCTATGATGAAAATTACAGGCCTCTCTCAAGTGGGACAACAATTGGTGGGTGACTAAATACTTTTTTGCCACACTGTATAAAAAAAGTGATTTCTTGCTTGTTTATATTTAAACCACGGGCAGGATATGGGTGCAAAAATAGAAATTCTGAACCACACAATGTATAACATTAGCTAGGTTGGCGGGTTAGCTGTTAGGGCTAGTCTAACTACATCGTTTTTGCTACACCTCTTATATACTGTAGATGCAGCAAGGTGATCTACTGGCTGACTGGCTCAATCACCTCATAAAGCCTCAAGGTTGCTGCTCCAAATAACAATTGGTTATTTAATAACTATTGAAGTTAAATAACGGTAACACTTTAAAGACTGCTCAGGCCAAAGTTGACAGGTTCCTCTCCGTCACAAACAAGGCCATAGAAATGTTTTTAAGTCACTTTTGTTATTAGAAAGAGAAAGTGCAAATTCTCTTTTAAAAAGGAAAGAAAGAAAGAGGACCAAGAAAATATGGGAGTGAATCGGACTGAAAAAAACGACAAAGGTTAGAAAGAGCAAATGTACTGTAAGCGTTGGAGTAGAGTAGGAGCACACAGAGTAAGGGAGGACATACCGCCGCAATAAATGGGTCTTTTACTGTAAAAGCTCAGCTCTCATCAAAACATCACTGCTTTATGCCTCTATTCCCCTCTCACCCACTCTAACATTCACTGGCAGCTAAAAGAGGGTGGTAGGGAGGATAGGGCGTGTGACACACACACACACACACTCTGGGTGGCTAGTTGAAGTGTCAAAAAGCACCCTCGGCTTTGGAACAAGCAAACTCATATCCGTGGCAATGCCATAATGTTATATTATCCGCCTGTCTGTGCTATACATTGGTCGTCTAAGCTGAGAGCAGTCGTCCTGCATAAATGTACTGCATGCCGAATATAGATTCGGATGAGTATTACAGTGGATGACATAGATATCTGGGCTGTCAGTGTCAATAATCCTAACTATAGCTTCATGTTCAATATCATCCATCTATAATCTATCATTCTTGTGTCTGTTGTCACCCCCCCCCCCCCCCCC
>JACXGM010003169.1:8204-28467 GCA_016801145.1 Umbra pygmaea | reverse complement strand
AGTGAATGAGGCAGAGAGAGTGAGGGAAAGAAAGAGGACAGTGGGCTGGAGAATAAAAGCAGGCCTGTGAGTTACGGCTGAGGTGCGATTGACTGACGAGTTGAATGAAAGACCAGAAAAAAAGACAGGTGAGAAACAGCAAGCGCACTGGAGAGAAGTAAAAAAGAGAAAGAGAGAGAGAGAGAGAGAGAGAGAGAGAGAGAGAGAGAGAGAGAGAGAGAGAGAGAGAGAGAGAGAGAGAGAGAGAGGGAGAGAGAGCAAGGTCGAAGAGTGAATAGAGAGACACAACTCTCAGGATAAAAACATTCCCACTGTGAATAGACCTTCATTTTACCTCAATTCCTTCCCCCATTGCTCTATGTCTCTTTATCTCGCTCACACCCTCATGCAGGTGTGGACTGGCAATCTAGTATATATGGCAAATGCCAGATGGGCTGGTCCATTTGTTTTCCAGTGGGCCAGATCTTTTAGGATTTTTTTTGCATAATTATGTGGCTAATAATTAGGCTCTAGAGAGGAATGGTCTTGTGTGTGATGGCCCTGGGGTAAAGAATTTGTGTACCAAATGCCTTGCGGTGATAACTTCTGGTCCCAGTCTGCCCCAGCCATCCATCTACCACATTCTCATCTCTGCATGGATGGCTGGCTTACACGCAAATTCCAGAGGTTTCTTTTCTTTCTCTCATTCCTACTTGTCAAGGATTTCTCACTTGTTTGTAATACCATAATTCATGAACATGAGGCCAAGAGAGAGATAGCTGGTGAGGGAAGACGGGGTGAGGAAAGAGTGTGTGTTGGGGGGTGAGACAGAGACAGATTGCAGTATTTAAGTGCCTGCCCTGGGGAGCTGCTGTAGGTGATGAAGAGCAGAGAGAGAAAACAAGACAGAAAGACAGAAAGAGAGAGAGAGGAACGGGGGGGGTAGGGACAGAGGAAGAAAAAGAATCAGAGATAGTGAAAGAGTGAATGTGTGCTGAAGATTCTTGCTTTTCCAGACAGACGGTTGGGAAAATGGAGTCGAGGGATAGTCTGATAATAGCCTAAAAGGATGTGTGCTTTAGCCAAACAAGCTTTCTATTCTAGGATTATGCCGGAAAAACTTCAATGAATTGCTGGGTGCTTTAATCACTGAACACAACTGGCACTTACTAGAAACATGCTTCTATTTCTCTAATGCCCTCAGATTTTAGTTGTGAACATGTGAAAAAACACCTGACGAGATGGATTAGTAAAGATATTCTACAAACAAATCCATTACACATCAGATCTGCAAAGTCTGAGTTGTGTCTCTCTTTTCACTCTTCAGGGCTCTCAAACCCTGATAGATTTTGCGCTGTTACAATTTCTTAATCGTTATGCAATAAGATCTTGAGGCTTCACTTCAGTGTGTTCAATGTGTGTCCGGCGGCGGGCAGGGGGGTGGTATCTGGTGTGATCTTGTTGCGTTGTGCCTCATTGCGCAATAACCCTGCCCTGTGGTGAAGCCAACTATGTCAAAGCTGCCTAATCCATGCTAACGATATTTCTCTTCTTTTTATGTTTTGCCAAATTGTGGGCGGATATTTGAGACTCTGTTTAATTGAGGTTTTATGGTACTGATATTGTGTGGTATTTCTCCTCAATCAGGTAGTGCGTGTTTTAAAAGCAAAGAGCTTTCTCCTTTGATTGTACATCAACAGTTACTTCACGGTTTAACGCTGTTCAATACTAGTGTATATGCTAGCTGGTCCTCAATGATTTACACTGACACGCTGTGAACGTTTCCCAAATGGAACACTAATCAGTCTTTAGTGAAGTACATTTTGCCAGGGACATTTGTTAATGAGGGCACTTCATAGAGAAATGCACCATTTGGAATTCATGCTGTTTGTCATTTGCTGTACGGCTCAGAGAAATCTTTGTAATGGCGTTCTGTGTTGAGCCATCTGTTGTATGGGGGGGGTCAATGTTGTTAAATTACAGTGGCATTTAGGCATGGCATTTTGTGGGGAACATTTTCATTAAAACTGTATGTTCAAATTTATGAGGAAAATCTTATTCAAATTAGTAAATAATGTTGCTTAAAGGTACAACATGTAGTCTTCCAAAACAATAACTAAATATGTACTTTGCATTAAAAAAGCAAACATCACTATACCTATAATTATATATTTCTTAGTTGTGTACTTACATTATCCTAAATGTTTCCACCAACTTTCAAACCCAGAGAAATCTCTAATATAATTCGAAGACACGGGATGTTTGATTTTGTCTTCCGTCAATGGCGTCATATAACCTTTGACTGCTGTAGTTGCTCTGTGTTCCAGGGAACCGCCAAACATAATGTGAATAAAGTTATAATATTTTTAACAATACATTACTTTGTCAGTGAACATTTTTTCTGCCGGAGACGCTAGATTGGAAGGTTATCATTGACGTCGATAACAAAACCCATGATCCCACGCTACTTCCCGACGTCATTCAAGTACATCTTTTGCTATTGTCTTGATTGAGAGGCCCCTAGCGGCCAAACACGACATATTGTACATTTAATGGTTTCAAATTACAATGAAAAAAATCTTCAAATTTTACCATATTCGTCCATGCTCCCAAGTTCAGGGTCCGATTCATAATTATGTCCTTGCGTCATTGTGGCAACACCTGGTAGTGTCACCTAGGTGTTCTGCTTTATTCTTTGTATATGTTTCTTAATAGAACCTTCTATGTAGAGTTCTTTAAATAACCCCTGCATTTGATTCTACTGAATCTCTCTTAAAGAAACACTCCAGCCATCAAACACCTAACAAAATCTTTTTCCAGGTCATATTTCTTTCTAAATTTTCAATGCGTTCTGAAGTTCCCAAACCGGCCACCGTACGTTTTCGAAAATTGTATCCTGTTTATGTCACTGAGTTACTCTTTGAAACTACAGTGGGTTCAGTTGTATTCCTATCTCGTTTAAGTCACAACCCTGAATCTTGTTGATTAGATACTAAAAGTGCATACTTTGTGGGTGAACCTAACGCATTGGATTCTTCCTTAAATAGCTACATAGCTATTCCATATATGAAAAGTTAGAGCAGGATTGTTTTCAACAATGGCGAGTGAGGAAATACCTGAAGAGCTGCACAATTTCAACTTTGATCAAGTATTATTGATTAGTAATATCCAACCATACATTTGAGCTGGAATACAGTGAGGAAGAAATATGGAAAAGGCTCCTGCCCAACATTATCAGTTGAATCGGTCAAGCTCTCAATGGCAACAGACACAGAAAGTGTTTTGTTGTAAAGAGTGGGACAAGGAAATGTTTTTGCTTTTAACCAGCTCCAGCCAAGAAGATGATTACATCTGACATGGATCAAGGTGTTTTGGAAATGTTCTATTCATTATCCCCCAAAAAGAACTAGACAAACCATCAGGCCCAGGATGTGTAACAATAACAGGTAATCATTGGATTTTTTTTAGGAAGTAGTTGTAAAAACATGATGTAAATGAATTGTCAAGATTGTCAGAATATTCATAAGCATGTATAAATGTTAACCAGATAAGTGATTGGTCAGTAATGATATTTTAAACTGTCTGTAGACAAGACGTGAAGTTAGTTATGTTCTATGGCAACATCTGATTAGCTTAGCTGGTTGTGCATACTAATTTCTGGAAATCGTTGTAAAAATGGCAAGTAATTAATTATGAGGATTGGCAGAATATTAATAAGTATGTATGTATGTTAACCAGATAGGTGATTGATCTCCTTGGTCAGTAATAATATTTTAAACTATCCGTAGACAAGACGTGAAGTTTGTTAGGTCCTATGTGGCAACAACCGATTAGCTTAGCTGCTTGTGGATACTAAGATTATGGTTAAATCTGTACCTACTGAAGACAGATAGGACATATCATAGCTCTAGTCTCAGATGAAATTGTGACTCGTAGTTATAGTGTTGTTAGCTAGTAGGCCAAGGGCTAAGCTAGCTAGCTAGCAAGCATGTCTTGTTTCTACAATTGTGTGATAATTTCAACTTCATTTCAAAATGTATCGGTGACAGATTACGATTAAATCTGTACCGACTGAAACAAGATGGGGCTTATCTCTTGGACTATATTGTGACCCGTTTAAAATGTTAAATAAATGTGTCATCAGTAGCTAGTAGGTTACTAGCATACACTAAATTCAACGTCACCCAAGTGACTCACAGGCGCAAAGTTCACATTGAATTCTGGAACTTGTGTTATTTCATCTATGATCAGAAAAAGAAGCGTCCAAAATGTACTATCATCTGTTTTCGGAGGAAAAAGCATAAAACGTAGTGTATATGACATAAATCACTCTAGGGTAACATTTTTAAATTATTAGATTAAATATTTGTATTTACTCTGGAATGGTCCTTTAAGTTCTACAAAAAGCAATTTAGCTAATGGTTTGTCATAGATCCCTATAGGAATGGTTCCACAAGCTTCTAAAGCCTTTCCAGGTTAATGATAAAACTTTACATACTGTACCATGAGGATTTTCTTTAAGAACCTAGTGACAACACAGGGTTCTGAATCATCTGGCTTAACAGGCAACATGAGGCAGGCAAATCACAGTATGCTGTCTTGAAAAGTGATGTGTAATAACAATTGTAATATGGCCAGATTGAGGAAAACCAACAACTGGACTTTTTATCACCCATAACCTACAGTTAGAATTAGAAAAACTGACAAGCTACATTATAATAGTCAGTGGTTTGAGCCTGACTATGGGTTCTCTAACTTTCCCCGGACCAGCACAAGGCAGCATAAACTGGCATAACACTGCCTGGGATATGGGATAGATAAATCAAATTAAAGCAAATTTTCTACCTTTTCATGTCGCTCTCCAATGACTCCTTGTGTGCAGATTCGGGACGTATAAATTCAATCATGGAAGTATAGTTGGTGAGCATAATCATCCCGTATATGAGATTATTAAAGGCTTCTGTGTTGGATGAGCAGTGTGAAAAGAATCAACCGGCTCGGCAACATGTGGTTGGATGAACCATCTGAGCACCCCTCACCTCATCCCACATCTGTCGAAGAAGTTGCAGAGCTGCTGACAAGGCTGGCTCAATTGGAATTGGGAAGGGAGAAAAAAATGCCTATCAGAGGCTATGCTCTAGGACTGTTTTGATCTTGTGGACTGGGGGTTTTCAAGATCACCTCAGAAGGGAATGTTAGCAAATATGCTGACTCTGTTAAACAGTTTTATTCAAGATAACTTCTGCGATATTAGGCCTATTATGCCTTTTCAGGACTTTGGGTTCAAATTTTTTTAAATTGCGCTGTCAGGTTAAAATGTCCCCCACTTGAAACCATTTCTTTCTCTGAGGTGTCTGGGATTGTATTTTGTCTCTTGTTCTACTGTGTCTCGAGGTTGGGCCCGCCCTGCAACCTCATTTAAGCCCATGCACATGGGAGGCGGAAGAGCAGCATTGTGCCTGAAAAACCCATCAATTTCAATTAGTGATCTAGCTGCCCTCTTCTAAACTGCTTCGCCCAGCAAGCGATACGCACCGATCAAAAATACCACGGAGATGCTACCCTCAAAGTTAAAATAATTTGAACTTTGGCCTCAGATAACGCTGACTTCTTGAAACACAACCAATCGGATTACAGTTGGTCGTCATACCATTCTGTCAACCAAAATGAAGGAGGAACTGACTTGTGTATTTTAGTGTCTACAATGATGCCCTGCGCCGTACCTTGGCTTGCATGGGTGCAGCTGACACCGTCTCCCAAGCAGATTTAGATGTCATATGGTGGTACAGGTCAACATGGACAGTTACACTAGGAAACCATGCTATTCTTCTATCCACTTGATTAAAACACGATATTATTATAACCACTTGATTACCTCTAGTCACTATGGACTGTTATACTTGATGTCATAATCTACAATGTAAACAATTATTTTGGATATGGTGAAATTGACCCAATAAAATCATCCAACATACACTTAAAAAGTATACACATGCCATGTCAATTATTTTATTTTTATTTTATTAAAATTAACAAGAAAAATTAGTTTTATCCATTCAATTATATTTTGTGTAATGTTTTTTTTTACAGTGTACCGATCTCTGTATAGACTGTATATATGTTGTTATTCTTCTGTCACCCTTATATCTAATTGTTTACATTTACAGACTGTATATATGTTGTTAGTCTCCTGTCACCCTTATATCTTATTGTTTACATGTACAGAC
The DNA here is from genome assembly GCA_016801145.1 of Umbra pygmaea. Taxonomy (NCBI): domain Eukaryota; kingdom Metazoa; phylum Chordata; class Actinopteri; order Esociformes; family Umbridae; genus Umbra; species Umbra pygmaea. Next base: position 22,261 of record JACXGM010003169.1, on the reverse strand, counting down.
TGTATATAGGTTGTTATTCTTCTGTCACCCTTATATGTTATTGTTTACATGTACAGACTGTATATAGGTTGTTATTCTTCTGTCACCCTTATATCTTATTGTTTACATGTACAGACTGTATATAGGTTGTTATTCTTCTGTCACCCTTATATCTTATTGTTTACATGTACATACTGTATGTAGGTTGTTAGTCTCCTGTCACCCTTATATCTAATTGTTTACATTTACAGACTGTGTATAGGTTGTTATTCTTCTGTCACCCTTATATCTAATTATTTACATTTACAGACTGTATGTAGGTTGTTAGTCTCCTGTCACCCTTATATCTTATTGTTTACAAGTACAGACTGTATACATGTTGTTATTCTTCTGTCACCCTTATATCTAAATGTTTTACATTTTCATTCTTTATTGCATTTCTCTTTTAATATCATGACTGCATTGCTGAGCCGGTGCAGAATACTTTATTGTACACTTGTGTCTCCTGTAAATGTGACAAATAAACTAAACTTGAACTTGATGCTGGGGAGCTTCAGTTAAAAAGATAACGTGTCGTTCAATCAAAAAAAACTCCAAGAAACAATTTAGCAGAATGTTCAATTGGAATGGTTCACCTTAGAAATGTTTCCTCAGAAAAAAATGGTTATGTGTAAACTCTATACATATTCACAGAAGGCTTTTGGAAAGAAAATCTATGGTCTGCCTATCTACACAAATATTACTAACTGGACCCAAAAAGGTTTTCCCTGGAAACAAAACAAGACTTCCCAATTCGAGTAACAGTCAAAAAGCATGATGTTGTGATCTGTTTTCAGCTTGTGTTTGCATCTCCATTTGTCCCAGAACAGTGCTGTAGCTATTATCTAGCAAGCTGTCAAATGTACTCCATACTGCACATTAGCCCGTTTTTGTTAATCCTCACTTCTTACTGCACATAGCCAGATGGACACATACTTTATGTATTCTCTGTGGACCTCAATCATTATTGAATTTCAGAATTCACTTTTCTGTAAAAATAAAAAGACAACAGAACCTTAAACCTAACTCTAACACCTAAACCCAAACAAATTACCAATAATTCTAACCCTGACCCTATTTCTGACCTTAACCCTAAACTTAACACCCCAAAGCTAAAAATAGCCTTTTTCCTCCTTGGGACCTGCAAAATCCCCAAGAGGTCACTTTTTCCAAATTTTGTTACCCCAAAACACACAGACGCACATACGACCCCAAACACATGACCCAAGCATGCAAAAAAGTGTAAGAACAACCACACACACACAGACACACATAGTTCTACCAAGCTGTTTTTTCACACGGCTGAATGTCATTTTGAGGGACTCCAGTCCTCATTGCTATTTTCCATCCTGACTGTCTCTATTTGAACCACATCATAGCCCAGCTGCCAGCACTGCCTGTTTCTTCTGTGTGACATACACTTCCTCTTCTTCTACATACTCAAGCCATCACGTTCATAAAGGGTAAACTCTAATGCGTTGCCAGGCATACTGTAATTCAATATCCTGATGTGAGGAATGAAAAGGACAGATCAACTCCAATATGTTTTCCTTATTTAAGAATAGTGGGGCATAATTATACTTTTTTATGTCCAATCAAACTTTTTTAAATCTTCATGTTATCACTATCGGCACCCATTTCCTCATCACCTTATGGTCTCTGTTTCGTTTGTTTGCGTCATTTAGCAGACACTCTTATCCAGAGCCACACAAATGAGCAACTACGGTTAAGTGCCCAAGTGGTCATGTTTTACACCTTGTAAAATTGAGGATTCAAACCAGCAACCCTTATTTTAACCATTTGGCACTCACTCTTGAGACGTCAAGATCTGAAGATAACTTTCAACCAACACCCGCTTCATCACTCTCTAACCAGGAACATCAACCCTAAAATTAAACCATTTACAGTTATGGTTTTATATAAGTACAGAAGGTAGGCGGATGGAGTCTATATGTTAACATGCTTCAGAAATAAACAGAAATCCTGCAGGCTAGTCAGAGGTGGTTGACATTAAGGGAACTGTTAGCACATGCATGGGAAATTTCCATTTTGAAGCAGTCCATTTCCTTCTTCACAAGTACAATTCACATGCCTGATGACCTGGTTAGAGGAGTTTAGCGTGATGCTCAAGAGGGCTGACCCAATGAAGTTGGAATTCTGAGACAGTTTAAAATGGTGGAAGGCTTAATGGCAATGTCTATGCTAAAATGAATTGCATCCAAGTGGATATAAAATGTGCATAGTGCAGCAGATATTCCTAATTTAGTGATCTACTTTTCATCAGGGCCCATAGGAATAGGGGCAAAATACAAGGGAACGGGGAATATTGCACTAGGGAATATGATCCCAGTTGGTATGAAACCTACATTTTCTGCAATTTGAAACAGAAATAAAAAAATATATATTTTATTTTAAGTGAATTTGAACAGCAGGTACCGCATTTAGCCTACTTTAAGCCCAGATCTCTACACCAAAGTTACAGAGCCCAAACCTTGAGGAGGGAAGAGAAAATCTGAGCCGTTTTAGCAAAGGCATTGGCCACTATACTAGGTCCAAAAACTTGATTTGTTGTTGCAAAACCGAAACACTAAGAACGACATAGCCTGAGGGCAACACCGCATCCATAAGCTCCTCAGCAGTAAAACGTATATTTATTTATAGACGGGAAATAAAGGGATTATTTTATGTCTGGGGAAAGGAGAAAGATGGGAAAAAACAATAATATTTCAACATGCCAGTTGGCTTTAGCACCGTAATCCCAGCCAAGAATGGTGGTGGTGTTGGTGGTGGTGGTGGGGGGGGGGGGGTTGCTTGGGCAGGTTTGAGTTTTTACCTCTATGGTTTTAGCGGCTGGGGATTGGCCTTGCGTTGCAATTAAGACCTGCTAATTAGCCCTGCAAGCCTGAAATAGAACGTGTTTATTGAGGGGGAAGGCTGCTCACTGTTAATTACAGAATGTGTGTGTGTGTGCGCGTGTGTTTATATTGTGTGTGTGTACGTTTTTGTGTGCGTGAGTGCGTGCCTGTTAGTGTGTTTTCCTGCGTTAGTGCCGGACGTATGGGCAGGTGTCCAAATGAAATTCCATAAATTGAGTTGAAGATGCATTCCATTTACTTTTTTAATTCACATAGCTACAAACATTACAAAAAAATCAAACGCTTCTATCATTGACGAGGAGTGATGTGTAAAAGATGAAAGGAGAAACACGCAGCTGTCAATTCTGGCACCACTGCCAAACATGACTTACATAAGGCAACTCGTTTCATTTCATGCGACTCAACTCTTTAACAACTATTTTTTGGAGATAATTCCCGGCTGGCACACGCGCTCTCACATTGTGCGGTGCTCCGCGCAGATGTTCGCTCCCGGATATTCGCGCGCGAATGAAAAATAGCATGGCTGTACATCATGTTCTCCCACTGTTGCTAAGAAGAATATGATGTTTTACAAGAATAAAAAATAACACAAACATCATAAAACATGTAATCTCTGAGAGAAAATAAGCTTTGAAAAGATTAATCCGATACAGGTCATGAGGCCGAGGCAAATGGAATGGCCGTCTGTCCACTCCAACAGGCAACTAATCCAACATAACCGGAACGGCACAGATTCAATGCAAACAGTAGACTAGCGAACAGTGCATCTGCTCTGCTGCAGTGCAGGGCCAGTATTGACCATGTGTCTCGAAGTAGCCAAGAAGCTGATTTAGGGGATCTACCAGTCCAAATAAACTTATTCTGGTGAGTAGCTACGCCCATCTCTCCTAAAAATGATTTAATGTGAAACAAGAACAGAAGTAGAAGTAAGAAGACAAGTAGGTTGTCATGACGGCCTTGCATTGTCAATAAATATTGACAATATTTAGTCGTATTATATCCTACTATGCCACTCATAAGTTTTAAACAAAGGCTACTAAGAATGTTCAGTAAAGATTAGCCTACTACGTTTGGTTATTTAAATAGTTGGTAGGCTACATTAAATTGGCTAACCTTCTCTAACCATAAAGACAAACGTTTATATGCAAATTGAAAAAACGAATGGGCGTGCTGTACTAGAATATGTAGCCTATTAACAAGATTAGTCATATGCTAATAGAGTTTTAATTCTGGGAAACAGGTGTGCCTGACAAGAACGTGACTACAGTATTCACACCGGCGGCGGAAAATACTTTTGCCACCCATCACTGCGCATGAACGGCTGAAAATGCCCACCGGCGATGCAGGCCCTATAGCCTACAACTGAGAGCCGCTGACAGGCAGGTATTCGAGTGCGGGCGGCCAGTGATTGTTGCCTCGTGCGCTCGGGTGTGAGTGCCGGCTTTTGCTGGACCGGCGCCAACTGAGTCGCAATAACATGGAGAGTTTTAATGAGACGTTATTATAATAAAAACATTTTTACCGCACATTGCACGGGTTGCAGGGATTGGGGTGGGGGTTCGGGGCACCGTGGTGCATTAATTTCAAAGAGACATTAATACAGTTACATGACCGAGTGTCAAACATTTTAATAGGAAACGTACCGTTGTTAAAGTGAAACTAAAATGGTCTATCATTCCAATCCAGTACCACGTTGGAATATAGCAAATATATGTATAAACCTAAAGCGTAGGAAAAGGGGAATTATGCAGTCTATTATCATAGCATGTATACGATAACTAGAAACGCCTTTTATGCAAATATCTAATCATTATAATGATATCCAACAACTGCGACTCAAACTGTTAGAAACCGATTCTAGTTACATTTCACACTTACCTCGCTCATCTTGAAACCGTGCAGCGGGGAGTGAGTTCTGCAGCCAAGTCACTTATCTTCTTTTATTGCCTACTGGCAGTTTCAACGGTTTCTTTTTCCTTTTGGAAAACACTTGAGTCGATCGAAGGGTTTGAAGAGAAACTACAAGGATGCGCAGAAAATAGAAGAGTCAGGGACGGGTCAGATGTAGAGTGGACAGAGCAAAGCTTCTATAGGCTAAAGCTGAATCCGTTTCATCTACAGGCTACGACAGTGCAGGATTCAGCAGCATGAATAGCCAGGGAGAGCAGTGCGGTTGAGTGCAACAGAGAACGTCAGAATCCTCCGTACCTCTTTGCTTATCCCCCCTCCCTCCTTCGATCAGTCTCTTCTTCCTTTTTTTGCTCGCCCACTCACACGCGCTCTTAACCACTCACTGGAGACATGCCCTCGTGCCACCTGAGCTGTGATGCACTGACGACCTGTGGACTTTACAGTCTTCTTTGAAAAAAATACTTTAAGAATATTATCTAAATTAACTAAGTCCAAATACGAGTGAATATTGAAAAACACAACCATGGCATTCTCCAAATAGGTTGCCTTATTGAGAAGTGGAGCATATAGGTACTACCATATGGTGCATGTACAAATAATAATACAAATACAAATACAAACCCAATGCGGAAAAGGTTGGGACAGTATGAACAATTCAAAATAACAAAAAGATTCATTTGAAAATTCAAATATATTGAAAAAAAACATTATTAGCACATTATGTGATGTTTTGCTTTGAAAATTTAATTTATTTTTGAAAATATACAATAATTTTAAATTGAATAAGTCCAACACACCAAAAAGGTTTGGACAGTCAACTGTCTATCACTGTGTAACAGCTCCTTTTCTTTTAATAACACTTATTAAGCATTTGGTCACTGAAGACAGTAGTAGGTTTAGTTTACCAAGTGGAATGTTCCCCATTCATCCATTATGCATGCCCTCAGCTGCGCAATTGTACCGGGCCTTCATTGTATTATTTTTCGATCCATAATGCACCACACATTCTCAGTCAAAGACAGGTCTGAATTAATGGTGCCCTCACAGATGTGCAAGTTACCCATGTCGGGAGTATTTTGCGAAACCTTTGTCAGTCAACACCATTCACCGCTACATCCAGATAAAGGTAAAAAGGGAAAAAACAAAATTATATTGTTTGTCTATGTTCCTAAATAGTTTGAAGTAATTATTTGATGGTCTCCCTCATCAGTCAGCTCTCTCACCCAGGGAGAACAGGGTCAAACTAGCGCGAGTGCTACTTCAATACACTGTGTGCACAATTATAATGCAAGTCAATATTTTGACCATGTCATCATTATTATGCATATGTTCCAACTCCAAGCAGTATAATCTGGAATGTGTATTAGATTTAAGCATATTAGGTGATGTGTATTTGTGTAATGAGGGAGGGTGTGGCCTAAGGAGATCAACAACCAATTTTAACAAAATGAAGGTGTGCATAATTATTAGGCAGCTTCTGTTCCTCAGGCAAAATGGGCCAAAAAAGAGATTTACCTGACTCTGAATTGTAAAAAGTCAACAGGTTTGCAAGAAACGTTTTGAGAAAAAAGACACAAGTTAACTGCCAAAGATTTGAGAAGACTCAAACGTGAAGCTAATGAACCCATTATCCTCCAGTGCTGTCATATTCCAGAACTGCAACCTACCTGGAGTGCCCAGAAGTACAAAGTGTTCAGTGCTCAGAGACATGGCCAAGGTAAGAAAGGCTGAAACCCAACCACCACTTAACCAAACACATAAGTTGAAAGGTCAGGAATGGGCCAAGAAATATCTGAATACAGATTTTTTGAAGGTTTTATGGACTGTTGCGGATTGTGACATGCTAGCCAGGGGAATGCCGTCTGTGTGTCCAACTAAGAGAAGTGCAAATCCTCAGATCACTGTTGAAATTAACCAAAGCGAGTAGTTTAAGGACAATACTGACAAAATCCAGCAGAGGGTGTGGGATGAGGACAAAACTGGTCCTCAGGCGATTACCCCGCAATGGAGTAATTGACACTTGACACTATTCATTTGGACGACGGCACAGGAGCCCTTCCATCTGACTTTGAACAGTTGCTTGACATGGAAAGTGCACTAGGACCTCCTCTGGGGGGCAATGTTTTTTTTGCTTGAGAATGGAATTAAACAGGGCCCCGTGTCACAGAGACTGCACTGCATCTTGGTGTTCAGATAAGGAGTCGTAAAACCGAACACAAGTGCACAAGTCTCGGGAGAAATATTTTAAGGTGAAACACCTTACAATTCCACCAGCTTGTTGAATGTTGAATGTGCCTTAAAAGTGATAAATGAACAATGTATAATATCCCTGTAACGCCCAGCTCAGATAATTGACCATCATCAGTATTAAAACAATAAATGACCTGAAATATTTCAGTTGGTGTGCAATTAATCTAAAATAAATGAAAGTTTAATTTTTATCATTACATTATGGAAAATAATGAACTTTATCACAATATGCTAATTTCTTGAGAAGGACCTGTATATATCAGCCGCAGTCGGTGGATCTTAATTAGGGAGGACGGGATTGTATTACGCTTGGGACCGGAGTGAATGGAATGGTGAACAACACACAAAACCCAGTGTGCAAAACAAAAAAACACTGGGTTTTGTGCGTTGCGCACCATTCCATTCACTCCGTTCCCGAGCGTAATACGAGCCCGTCCTCCCCAATTAAGATCCACCGACCGCGGCTGATATATATATATATATATATATATAACTATATTGTTTTCAGTGTTTATGCCACTGTGAGAGCATTCTAAGCTATATAAGTATACCCGTTGTGCACTCGCTTCAGCTGCATTACATATCTGCATGTCCCCGGATTGTCTAAATTAAGTACTGCAAACCACCATCCCTGCTCGGTCTCCCTCTCTCACAACACACCAACTGTGACAATCACCATGAAATGTGCTATGGACTTGTGGGACACAGATTGTTAAAAATGGTAGTGTGTCATTATAATTTATAATGACCATATTTTACAATTTAAGGTAGTTTAGAAAAAGTATAATAGGATATTAGAATAAATTTACCAGTTACCGGTCAAGTTGTGAGGCTCATATTTTAGGGACAGGGAACCTAAAGTCAAACATATTTCCACATAGTAGCCTTTGGCTTTGGTGATTGAGTGGGCCAACAGCCGGCAGGTTGAAGTACCTCAGGGGAGCTCAAACACGGGGTTTGGCTCACTATTGGAAAATCTTTGGTTCTCAAATTTTATGTCCTTAATTAAAATATAAATTTAACAAAACTATAAGCATTCTTACTGGTTCTTAAATCAAATCTATCCTTAATCAAAAATGAAAAATCTAAAACCATAAGCATTGTTACGCTTCACAATGAACACCTGCCATGCTATCCATATGTCAATCATTATGCTAGACTCACAGTTGAATAGCATATATATCTGTTAGGATAGGATAACTGTGTGTGAATAATCTAATCTGCCCCTTTCTAAGGAAGTACTCATTTGGCTATGTGTCAGAGTCTTCAGCAGCACCCACTAAAGAGGACGGGTGGAGGCTAGACCGCCCTTGAGCTAGCCATTGGTTGTTCAGTGACCACACAGGAGGAACATAGCGCAAAGGTACTGAATGTTTATAAATGGTGAACTGTTTTTCCAAATCTGCCTCCCATATCTCCCATCCTCTACTGATAGAATAAGGAAATGTTGAATTACCACAAAAAAAAGGGGTTTAAGTCTTGTGTAAGTGTTTTTTGCATGGGAATTAAGAAAAATATGTAAACTGATACTACAAAATCTTTAACATACAGGAATGACCAAAAATGATTTGTACTGTAATTGTGTTTTATGGACATTTGTTTATGATGTATTAATAAATTGGAAAACCCTGTGAAATAGATCCTGAATCAATGGCTAGTTTCTACAGAATGTTACAGAATGTTCAGTTAGGGCACTAGCTGGGTCACGGATTAAAACTAAGCCTGTCTCATTATAGTTTTTAAAGTAAGACCCTGCCAAACGTGAATTAAGTCACGTTTATTTAAGCCACTGACTCAATAGTCGACAAATGTCTATTGTTCTAAGTTGTTCTTGTTTATCGCTGCCTACTAGTCTGTACCATCCAGTAGATAGTTTATATGTAGGGGCATTGGACTTATCAATTAATAAAGTCTCTACGAAGAACTACGCAAACGATTGCTATTTCACAAAGTTGTATCAAACGCATTATTCTGCACAGACCCATTTAGCCTATTGAAGTAGCGCTCGCGCTAGTTCTAAACCGTTCTCAGAGTGAGAGAGCTGACTGATGAGGGAGACCATCAAATAAGTACTTCAAACAATTTAGGAACAGACAAATTATATAATTTGTTGTTGTTCCCCCTCATAGCTGTACTATGCAAAGCAGAAGCCATACATCAACAATATCCAGGAGCGCCGCCAAAGTTTCTGTGCTGAGTCTCAACTGACAGTAGTAGCACAGTGGAATATGTTTTGTTGTCCGACGAGTGAACATTTCAAATAGATTTTGGACAAAACAGCCTTCATGTTCTCTGAGCCAAAAAACTAATTGACCATCCAAGCTGTTTTCAGTGTCCGTTCCAAAAGCCAGCACCTGTCATGGTGTGGGGGTGTGTCAGGACCCATGGTTAACTATGACTGCACCATTAATACAGAAAGATATGTAAACATTTTTCAAGCAACATATGCTGCCATCCAGATGTTGTCTTTTACAGGGACGTCCCTGCATTTTCCAGCAGGAAATACCAAACCACATTCTGCCTCGATTACAAGTGAATGGTTGCATAAGCAGAGAGTGCAGGTGCTAGCATGGTCTGCCTGCAGTCCTGAACTGTCTCTGATTGACAATGTGTCATCCATTATGAAGTGCAAAATTAGGCAAAAAAAGGCCCTGTACAGTTGTTCAGTTTAGGGCATGCATAATGGATGAATACGGGAAAATTCATTTAAATTTAACAGTGCCCAAACGCTTAATAAGTTAAAAGAAAAGAGGATGTTACACAGTGGTTAAATTGTCGACTGTCCCATCTTCTTTGGAGTGTATTGAATTCATCAGATTTGAAATGAGTGTATTACATTTTTTTAAATTAAATTCACAAAATAAAACATCACATTGTAACATCCAGCCCAGTGTGGGCTGGCGTATATGGACTGAGACATGGACTCATATACATATTGTTAGGTATTTATGTGTCTTAGTCATTTTATGTTATTGTTTCAGTGCTTTGCATGTAGTTTTAGGTTGTTAGTAAAACAGGTGAAATATCCTTTTAATGTATGTCACAACCTCTCTCTGATTTGGACATCTGTTACATATAGGGTTTAGGTTAGGTTGTCCTGGTATCTTGTAGATCTGTTTGATGATTACGTTCAGCCATGTCCTGCTAGTTAGTTAAGGTTCCTTTATATAAGCTGCCCAGATCAGAGAGGTTGTCGATCATTGTTTGTGATATCGTTTATCCACGTTATGCTGTTTGTATTTGAAGAGTATCCAGGAGCTATGTTTCAAGTGAGTTGTGTGAAGTGAGTCACTAGGAGTTTGGAAGTGTATGCGCACGCTCTAATTTATATATTTAAGCTATCAGTGTTCTATGCCATTGTTGAGTGCATGTAATGTTATGATCAGCCGTTAATGTAGGCAGAGTAGCATATGTAAGCTATATATTTAGGCGTTGTGCCACTCGCTCCGGTGGTACCCTGCAACCTACACTGTTATTGTATGTTCCTGGAAAATCGTAAAAGTTACAAACAAACCATCTATCTGTCTGTGGTCTCCCACTCTCTACACCGCACTACACCGTGACATGTAATGTGTTTTCAATATAGTACAGGGTGAATTTAATTTTCAAATGGCTTTTTTGCATTTTCCATATTGTCACATTTTAGGAATTGGGGCTGTAGATCTAAAGTACAAATGCTGACTGTAAATAAATAATATTGTGTTGAAGTAAATATTTTGGATTCTATGTTTATCCTGTCAGGAACATGTTGAGCACATTATGCTGTTATTCTAGGGGATTGCAAACATTCAACATTATTTCCTGAAACTTTCAACGAAAATTGTTTCCATCCAAAGTTTTACGTTTACCTGTTGCTGCAGTCAAATCATATTCAACTTTCATCAAATAATAATAATAATATTAATACTAGAATCTTGATGTAGCTACCAGTTGATCCTGCTAGATGGCGACATAACTCCACCAACAGTTTTTTACGGTCAAGGTTGTGCATCGCACCAATATAACACAGTACTTTCGACAGGAGCCCTATAAACCCATTTCAGAATTAGCGCACTAATTACAGAATAGGGTGGAATTTTGGATGAAGTGAAGTAGTTGAGAGGTGAAAGGTGGAGTGCCACTTAATCAAAATTGTCTCTAATGTACTGAGTCCTTTGGCACTGCACCAGTGATGTAGTGCAGCGTTAGTAGACACTTATCTGTCACCATTATGAAGTAAGGCACACTGAACTGCCATGGTTAAACTGGGTGCTCCTAAAGCCACATGGATGTCGTAACCTGTTAATGATGGCATTGTGAAGTGTCTCTTAAGTGGTTATCTCATGGTGAAATCCTATATACAGACCTGTCAACAAAGTGTCTCAGGATGAGTGCTAATCTAGGGAGTACTGCTGTTCTGGGAATTGATGAGAGTTGTAACAAGTACATAAAAGTAAAACGTAAAAAGTATTTTGGGGTGGGTTGAGTTCACATGGTTTGGAAGGTGTCCAAATGAGACCAAAATGACCAGGTAAAGGGAGACAACTAGCCAGTGAGCAATTAAAGATTAAAAAACATTATCTAATATGAACTCCCTTAAAATGTCACTTTTAGTCTACATTAGGAACCTCCCAAAACTGGTGCACTCAACCGAACTGAAAACGGATGAACCCAGCTTACATTTTACAACACTGGGATGGCTGATGTAGGGAGCGATGATCTAGTAAGTGATGATAAGTTGCTGCAAATAGAACTGGTTCTGTCATTTTGGTTCTTAGCCTGGTTAAAGGCAATGATCTAGTGAGTGATGATCTAGGAAATGATTATCTTTGTATAATCTAGTTCTTTGAGATCTAAAAGGTATACAGTGCATCCGGAAAGTATTCACAGCAATTACATTTTTCTACATTTTGTTATGTTACACCTTTATTCTGAAATGGATTCAATTCATTATTTCCCTCAAAATTCTACAAACAATACCCCATAATGACAATATGAAAGAAGTGTGTTTGGAATCTTAGCAAATTTATAAAACAAAATGAAAAAACACAAGTATTCACAGCCTTTGACATGAGACTCAAAATTGAGCTCAGGTGCATCCTGTTTCCACTGATAATCCTTGAGATGATTCCACAACCTGATTGGAGTCCACCTGTGGTCAATTCAGTTGAATGGAGATGATTTGGAAAGGCACGCACCTGTCTATATAAGGCCCCACAATTAACAGTGCGTGTCAGAGCGCAAACCAAGCCATGAAGTCCAAGGAATTGTCTGTAGACAGGATTGTATAGAAGCACTGATCTGGGAAACGTTACAGAAAAATACCTGCAGCATTGAAGGTCCCAATGAGCACAGTGTCCTCATCTGTAAATGGAAGTTTGGAACCACTAGGACTCATCCTAGAGCTGGCAGCCCATCCAAACTGAGAGATCAGGGGACAAGGAATTATAATTTTCCATTGGTGTCTGCGTTGCACGTTCATGCAAGAAATGCAATGCAATCAAGCTGACCAATCACAGATCTTGCGGCTGCGTCACCGTGATGCGTACTGTACTGTAGTACAGATTTGGAGAGGTGCACGTCAGCTACGGTGAAAGGTACAATGCAGGGTACGGCACAGGCAGCCAGCTACGCTGTAGGCTACGGCATAACATTGAAGCAGAAGTACAGTATATATTGGCCTTTAGACAGGAAGGTGTCCAAGAACCTGATAGTCACTCTGACAGAGCTCCAACATTTCTATGTGGAGAGAGAACCCCCCAGAAGAACAACCTTCTCTACATCACTCCCCCAATCAGGCGTGTGTGGTAGTGGCCAGACGGAAGACACTCCTCAGGAAATGGCACATGAGAGCCTGCCTGGAGTTTGCTAACATGCACCTGAAGGGCTCTCAGACCATGAGAAACAAAATTCTCAGGTCTGATGAAACAAAGATTGAACTCTATGGCCTGAATGACGTCATGTCTGGAGGAAACCAGGCACCGGTCATCACCTGGTCAATACCATCCCTACAGTGAAGCATGGCGGTGGCAGCATCATGCTGTGGGCATGTTTTTCAGCAGCAAGAACTGGAAGACTAGTCAGGATTAAGGGAAGGATGAATGCAGAAATGTACAGACACATCCTTGCTGAAAACCCGCTCCAAAGCACTCTGGACCTCCAACATGACAACGACAAGAAGCACACAGCCAAGATAACAAAGGAGTGGCTGCTGGACAACTCTGTGAGCCCAGACTTGAACCCGATTGAACATCTCTGGAGAGATCTATAAATAGCTGTTCACCAACGCTCCCTATCCAACCTAATGGAGCTTGAGAGGTCCTGCAAAGAAGAATGGGAGAAACTGCCCAAAAATAGGTGTGCCAAGCTTGTAGCATCATACTCAAAAAGACCTGAGGCTGTAATTGCTGCCAAAGGTGCTTCAACAAAGTATTGAGCAGAGGCTGTGAATACTTATGTACATGTGATTTTTTTGTTTTCATTTTTTATAAATTTGCTAAGATTTTAAACACATTCCTTTCAAATTGTCATTATGGAGTATTGTTTGTATAATTTTGAGGGAAATAATGAATTTAATCCATTTCGGAATAAGGGTGTAACATAACAAAATTTGTGAATACTTTCCAGACGCACTGTAACTGAGCCAAGGTTGTTGCTCCTTGATGAAAATGCTTCATGCTGTCTCTCTCCCTGCAGAGTGTCTTGTTCTTGATCTCTGTGACCATGATCTTCTGTTACACAAGAAGGCTCCCCTCTACAGGAAACACAAGGTCAGCTCAACTTTCTAAATGGAGACATACAAAATTAATGCCCCCTTAAAATCCTTTGTTTTTTATCCTTGACATAACTTTAATAGTAAACATCACCAGAGTTTAGGGACATTCTAGTCTGTACACACACACACACACACACACACACACACACACACACACACACACACACACACACACACACACACACACAAACACACACACACACACACACACACACACACCCCCACACACACACACACACACACACACA
>JACXGM010003168.1:25407-43245 GCA_016801145.1 Umbra pygmaea | reverse complement strand
TTGTGTATTAACCGGTGTTTCTCTTTTCTGTTCTTTTCCCAGGGGTGAGGGGAAGCACTTGGGAAGTGTTAGGACAGATGCCCTGGGCTTACACCACCCGTAGGGAGACTCCCCTGTTATATACACTAGGAAAGACCTGAACAGACCACTCCTGTACTTTTGGTAGGGCGCCTGGATCGTGTGCCAGTATAGGTTTAGGAGATGCAGCAGAGACCACCAGGGGTCCACCAGGAGCTGCAGCAGAGACCACCAGGGGTCCAAGAGATGCAGCAGAGACCATCAGGGGTCCACCAGGAGATGCAGCAGAGACCACGAGGGATCCACCAGGAGCTGCAGCAGAGACCACTAGGGGTCTACCAGGAGCTGCAGCAGAAACCACCAGGGATCTACCAGCTGCAGTAGAGACCACAGGGGGTCCACCGCCTAGCGGCTACAGCAGAAAAATGGGTAAAGAAATTAGAATATAAAGGCATGTTTATATATTGGAATGCTTCTTTGAGTCATATCAAGTTTGCAATTTTACTGACATTTCCTTACTACTACATTTATGCTAATTTATCTGATGTTAAGGGGTTTAAATATATTCTTCAGTCCACTGGTTTACTGTAGCAATATATAATGTATCTTATGAACATAAAGGGTATTTAATATAACTCCTGATCTACTTGTCCAGTTTTCCACCTTTATTAAACTATTTTACAAACCACTCTTTACTCATATAATCATACATTCATCTGCCTCTGTTTCAGTTTCTGCAAATGTCATGTTTTCTTCATTTGATCTGTTTTCATCTATTAATTATTAGTTTTTTTTGTTTATGTTTGCTATGCAAATTAGGTTGTTTAAAGCATTTTAGAAAATTGCTTTCAGTGAATAAATGTATATTTATGTCAATAACTGAAACAATGTAATTCAGATCTTACATGGACTTGTATAGTTTTGTTGGTGTAGGCATCAGACAGAGCCCCTGCCAAGACACTATTTATGAAGGCCAAATGGGCATCCATTCCCACCATCCTTCCCTGTGATGGGCTGCTGGAGAAATCATACCGGAGATTCTCCTCTGTAATGATGAGCACTTTGTTGTTTGTGCTCTCATGAATGATACATTCTCCTCTCTCATCTCCTGAGCCCATAACAATTGCTTCAATATTTGTTCTCCTATACCCTTGCTGCATGGTCATGATTAAACATAATCAAAGTTGTAATTGCACATCCACTACTTTAATTTGCTATTTAAAAATATATATTTTTTATTTATACATTACTCTGTTGCTTTCTCAGGCACCACTGATTTATTTAAACAATTACATTAATAGTCTCATCTGATTGCCTTCAGCGTGTATTTTTTCATACCTAGCAGCGAGAAGAGCTAACCGTACCATAACAACAATGAAGATTTTTTGCTCCATTGCCACTGACTTGGCTGCTGTCGTAAGCCTGCAGAAAGCTGTGTCTAATACTCTGTTAATAACCGCAGCCCCCATGGCGGTGAAAATTGACAGCTCACTATCTAATGACGCCATCTGTAACAAAACATCACACAGGATATTGTCCTTTAACTATCTAAGTACACTAATTATTGGATGCATATACTGTACACTACTGTATGTTTACAGTCTGTGATTAGTGGGGCCCAGCGGCCAAGGTACACCCCACTGTTGGGTCCAGATGTCTGGGGTTCACAAGCTTCACCCTCATCAAGGAGAAAACAGACCTCTTTCGCGTAGGCAAATTTAAACATTTGTGTCCTGTCGCACGAGTTGTGCTTTCATAATCTTTCCCAATGGCAGAAAAAGACATGAGTGGAGGCGTGATTACCAAAACAATAGGGGTAATCGCTTTTGTAATGAAAAAAAGAGCGGAGTGTGGTGTTCCGACCAATCACAGCACACTGTCTTGTAGGTGGCACCGAAGGCAACTGGAAAAAATGATATGCGTGACATGGCGAAAATCCCCCAAAACACAAAAAATGACGTCGCCTAGCGTCACGGGTCACACATTGCACCACTTGTGCCTAAAGGTATGAATCACCTATTAGTCTTTGTCAGACTTCAACCAATGAGGAGCAGGATGAGAAGTGTCTGATGGTGATGAAAAAGCATGTCAGTCCTCAGGCACCCTTGCATTGATTTGGCATCATGAAGAAGCTCTTGAATTTGCAATTATTCTTTAGGATGAATCTTCCGGGCATGGCTTGCCCTAGCCTTTTGTGTGTGCTTTACACATGTTTTGGTTGACTTGCAAAAATGTCTAGTTAAAATTTGTGTTATCTGTGCAGTTCTACACACTGCCATTATGCATAGAGAGACATGGTGCCTATTGTAAAGCACGATTCCTGTCATTTTATACATTATAATAATAACGCCCCTTAGAGTTATTGCCCCTCGTGATTACGCATGCCTGGAAAATGTTATATAATTTCAATTACTGAAAACACATGAAGTAAAGGGTTGGACAAACCACAGGTGCATCCTGATGATAAGGAGGGGGAAACCGTAAACAGTAACTCCCCTTAACATGCCACTCCAGCCTCATAAAACTCCCAGGAAGGTGACCCCGATGCCGACATCCGTAGCAGAATGGGCCAGGCAAGGAGGGCAGAGCCACCAGAACAGACATGGGGGTTGGGGCCACGGGAAAATGCATTGGAGGCGGAGCGGCCTATAGAGGCACTGAAGGCGGGGCCAGCTGAGGCTGGACCAAGGATGGCTGGTTCACCAGGGGCAAGGTCAGCACGGGTTGGGTCAACAAAGGCAGGACCAGTGGTGCCTGATTCCCCAGTCACCACCAGATACTTGGTCAGTGGAGGCTGTATCACTGGATACAAGGTCGTTTTAGCAGTGGGGACATGTTCAAGTTTTAGACGCAGGTAATGTGTTCTTCCCAAAAAAAAAAGAACAAATTGTTAAAAATGTATTGTGTCCCCCACCAATATTTAATGTGATCCTTCGTCCTTGACTGGAGGCTAAGTCAACAGAGGCTGGGTCATTGGAAGATAGTTTACTATGGATTAGTGCAAGCCAAGTCAGCAAAAGCTGTGTAAATGGAGAGACCGGACAAAAGCCTGGATAAACTGAAATGGACACTGGACTGACATAACTGGAGTCTGGACTGGCTTAACCGAAGACTGAACTGGCTTAACTGGGGACTGGACTGGCTTAGCTGGAGACTGAACTGTTTTTGCTGGGGACTGGACTGGCTTAATTAGAGCCAAGGAGGACTGACCTGGACAGGCTGGACTGGGGCTGGGGATGTCTGACTTGGGGCCATGAAAGGTGGGACTTGCGCTGTCGAAGGAAGGACTTGCCTGAAGCTTCACTGGCTGAACAGGGACCTGTAGCTGCCCTGGATGGACAGGGTCCTGTATCCGAACTGAAAAGACAGGGGCCTCCAGAACTGGTTGAAGAGGGGCCTGCAGCGGAACAAATTGTGCATGAGCTAGCTGTACAGGGACCTGCAGCAGTGGAGCAGCTCCATCGTCCTTGGAGCAGTGGCCTGCCATGGAACAACAGGTAGACCAGAGGCCGGTGGCTGAGCCGGTATGGATGGAACCAGGATAAGAGTTAGAACTGGAGCTGACCGAAAGAACGCTGGTCCTATGAAGAGAACCCATTCCTGGGTCCCCAAATCCAGGTCCTCCAGGTCCTCATACCAGCCTGTCTACCCAGACGTGCGGGTTTGGGACAGTGGCAGGGGGTGGAAAAAAAGGGCCCAGAGCAGGCTAGTGAATTTGTTATTGGACTCCACATTTTCCTATTTCAAAAGTCCCTAATCTAAATTAAAATTAGATTTCAGCCTCCAAGAAAGAGAGCCCTTTTGCTTCTGGACATTCAATGTTTGTAGAATCATTGTGTTGGTTTGCAACTCTTCCTTGGGTTTTGGCAATGCACAGAGAGATTTAATGCACAAGAAAGCAGAGGGTCATTTGTGTGTGCTCTTTTTAATGTATATAGCTCTCCAAGGTTCTGATAGGACAGCTAATTGTGTATTAAAGAGATTAGCTAAATTTAGCTCATTTATTATTTTTATTAATTGAGTTATTCTGTAACAGTATACAAATGTTTCATAGCAGTCATGAATGCAGGTTGAGTGAGTACAAATCCCACCTGTTGGATAGCCTAAATTTGGCTGGATTCCAATCTAAATTCTACACTACATTGCAAGCTAGCCTGTGGCCTGTAAAACACCCAACAGTGTTAGGGTAGTACTATACCATTAAAGCACCATTAGAGGCTAATGATATGTGACGTATTGGCATATAGTTACATTTTTATGACAACATTCACTTACAGACTCACTTGGTGAAAGCCACATGACTTTCATAGGGAAATAATTCTTATTTAAAAACTACAGTCACGCAAGGTAAATCTGCTTAGTGTTGATGCAAAAATCTAACCGCTACCAAAATTTGTAGTGAAAATCTAAATGTTCATCAGTCTACATTGTACAATGAACTCCCAAAATGCTTCTTTTGAGCCAGTCTATAGTTAACATATTCTCACTCTTTTTAAAAGTAGTTTCACCAAACATATTTTAAATCCCCTCGAATAATGAGCTCTACTAGTTGAACTGAAGACATATTTATATACTCTTCTTCTGAGCAGGGGCGTGGTAAGGGGGGGATTGATGAGGATTCAGGGGGCCCTGAGATGGGGAGGGCCCTGTATTTCAAATAATGTATGTTTTACCATATCATATTCTTTCATGGGGCCCAGATATTCTGGCTACGCCCCTTGTTCTGAGGAAATTATTAATCAACTGAATACTACAAGTTACATTAGAAGGGCAATCAATGAGTAACCTGTTTTTTGTGGAATAAGAAAATTTGTTACGTAATAACAATTACATTGTTTACATTTTAGTATTTAACAGACACTCTGAGCAACTTAAAGTAAGTACAGGGACATTCCCCCTGGAGCAACTCAGGGTTAAGTGCCTTGCTCAAGGACACAACAACAGTTGGCCTGTAGGAACTTGAACCAGCAACCACCAGACTACAAGTCTGGCTTCTTAACCACTTAGCCATCTGACTCCCCACCTACAACAAAAATATTTCTATTGAGTAAATATTTTCAAAATTTAGCAAATGTTTTTTAAAATCTGTGTTCATGTAAAAAAATCTAGGTGAGACATCATTGCAATGGTGTAAATCACAAATAACGTTTCCCCCACTGTTTCAATTTCAATAAATTGGTTTCATTCTGAACACTTACATTTTAGAGTATGTAGTAACATATTACCCTGCCTCTAATTAAATTGTTCTTCTACTTCGGACTCATGTCCATATGTTTGTTCATTCTTGTTATTTTCTCCATGCACATTTCGAGGCATTTATACAAATGCAGAGATGACAATAGAAGGGAAAAGGGCAATAAATTAAAAGTGGTCAAACATAAACCGAATAAATTTCTCTCTCCTAATTAAGCCCATGGTGGGGGACACAGGGTCACGGTTGCCTGGCCATTGTCTAAAGTTTACCTGAACCCGTTATACAGGGGCTAATGGTTATAACACACACATGCACTTGCTACTTGCTCTGAAACTCATAGACCCCCGACATCCCTTCCCACACATACACAACTTAACACACAATATACTTGCAGTTGTTCAGTCACTTTCTTTACGACCTAATTAGAGCACCCGTGGAGAAACCACTGAGTCCCTGTTCCCATAGTAACTACCATGAGCAAGATTTCATGCTATAAAAGTCCCCTCGATGACCCGCCCACTTCATTTTATAGAAAACTCCAGTTTCCACTATGCTGTGAGCAACACAGATAGCAACACACAAATGACATCGAGTTCTTTGCGTGTCTTGGGTCAGATGTATTGGAAGTGTTTTTACAGTAGAAGACTTCAACCAATCCCAACAGATCTCAGAACCAGCAAGCTTAATTTCCTCAGAGAAAAACATAGGTGACAAAACCCAATAACAGTCAATCACAGAATTCGTGGCAGAACCAAGTGGGCGTGTCAAACACCCAGTCTCAGACTTCCCAACACTCAGTGGTATCCTCATTTTAGACAATACATTTTTTTGTGTGTGTTAGCTATTTCTCTCAGTGGTTCTCAACCCTCTCTTGGTGACCCCCAGCCATTCCTTGTGTTAGATGTATCCCAGAGCTAGCACACCTGAATTGACTTGTCCACTAATTATGAAGCCCTTGGCTGCTGAAATCAGGTGAGCTACTTCAGGGCTACAACAAAAACTGTGAGATGGCTGGGGGTACCCCAGGAGAGGTCTGAGCATACACTGTCAGTGTGGAGTCATATAGACATTGAACCAGTGTTACGTATGACTCCTGTGAGGCCTCCATGATGCCCTGAGGGCCCCCATACACACTGTAATTACATAGTACTCAAGGGCCACTCAGAGCTTCTAAACAAGCTAATCTCCGGAGTGCTCGTTTTAATGACACTTAGATGGAAGATGTTAGCATGTTTAGCTGAGGGATGGCTTATGGTAAGGCCATCAAATCTATTTATTTGTTTTAAATCGCCTTATGTGTTTACAATAACTCAAAGTCTTTTCTCACAATAATGGGTAAAATGTGCATCTACACATTGTTTGCAACGGCACGGCTTTGTCAGCATTAACTTGTGATTAAAAAATCAAACAACTTAAGTCATTTTTGTTGTTACAAAAGTATGTGGACAAACTTCAAAGGATGTGTCAGTTTTTTAGACAATTATTTGGAATACACAGGATAAAACAGTACAACCGATATGGTCTGCCCAATCACACGAAGCGTTGGCAAGCCACATTATAGTGAAGATATTTTAAACTGTAGGAGATGACTTGACAGAGATGTGGCATTTGAAGTGGGACATGGTACTTGATCAGCTTACTGTGGGCATCTGTTTTTCATGACAAAGTGGTAGATGTCTATGTGAGTGACTCTGCAGTGTGTTAATCTACCTGCTCTCATGGCAATATGTGGGTAACCTTACATAATGGAAATGTTGCTGCATTACGTAGGCAGACTTACAAATATGGCCTTTCAAATGTGAACTTTTGTACGTATTGAATTGACGTTCTACCAGAACATTTCCAAAAATAGACCAATCGGTTTCAATTAAATTACTTTGGGAACGTTTAGTTCATAATATGGTTATTGAGGTTAAGGTTTGTGGCATGTGAGGTTAAAGTTAGGATTGGGTTAAGGTAAACTGACTTGGCTTCGGAAACATACACGTGTAAGAATATCGTTTTTGTACAATTTTGTTACACAAGAACAGGCTAGGTAATCATAGATATATCCGTCTGACCCTTTTCCACAGTGTAGCTACACTCACTCATCTAGTTCTTAAATCACAGGGCAGTGAGGCTGAAAATGCTGTCCTGGAACAAATCTCACTTACCTTATAACCCTGGTCAATCTGTGACTGTTCTCTCACTGTTAGGGGCGTCGATAACCCAAGAGGTTAGAGAAAACCTAGGGCCATGTAATAATGACTATAACAAATGACTTCTCAGCGACTGACGCCATGCAGTTTCTGTGGAAAACTACCCCTGGTCTCGTCCAGGGAAGATGTCAGCATGGAGGGGGAGAGTGCTCTGTGTAATAATCGTGGAGCAACCAGTGCAATATCTCCTTGCTTTTCCTCAGATATCAGCTACAGGATATTTTAAGGGGGTTTAAGTCTGCCTGGCACAAGTTAACCTTTTGGCCTTTGGAAAGATCATACTTTGATCTACAGTGAAGTGCCTTATAGTTTTAGATTCAGACATCTCTTGGCTACAACATGGATAATTGAAATCCAACCTTGTGAAATATCTACTTTTATGTAATATGACATATATATACCAAAAATACAAAAATGTATGTTTATTTGTTGGCGTATTATGTGTAAATGCATTTAAACATAAAGAATAAGGCTGTACAATCCATATTGGCCGTAAACCAGTTTGACAATGGGGGACATACAAACAGGTCAATATCAAAATATTATACACATTTCTCAATATATTCCTATATGTTTTTATATATTCCTATACGTTTTTATTTATTTTCTCAATATTTTCATATAGGTTTTTATAAACCCAGCCATTTCCCCCTTCCAGAAATGATTGTTTTTGTGCAGAATGATGTCCTACTTCATTGCAGTTTTTGTATTTTGTCATTTTCACTTCCTGTTTCCTGTCTGTAATGTTTTTAGGAAAAAAACAGATTTTAGAGACCCATATAGACAATCAACCACTCATTATCTGCAGCAGAATACCATCTTTACAATGATACCAAGCATTTGTGTTTCCATTGACGTTAAAGGGTTTAGCAATGTCTTACAGCTATCCAGGGTGAGGCCATTGTCCTGAATGATAAAGAACTATTTACACCTCATTCAGCTTGTAAACTGTTATGCTTGGATGGTACTAATGACATCACTTTCAAGTACCAGTATTTATTTGTTGCAGTTAAAAAGTTATGCAAACCACATGATAAGTGAGGGTTAAAGAGGATGTTCTGGGGTGATAGTTGAGCTAATGTGAATTGATTTGTTTTAAATATTTCAATTTCCCTCTCTCTTTCTGTGCTGCCCACAGATGGGGGGCAGATCAGGTGTGTTGTGTGAGGAAACCAAATTCCAGGGCATTGCCTCTAGGGGTGGGTAGAGTACAGAGTAAATTATCTGGGTTCAGCTGAGTTCAAGAATTTTGGCAAGTTCCTCATTACGACCAAAATGACAAGGTAAACGAAGTTCATAACTCACCAGTGATCTGTGAAATGAAAACAAAGAGTAAAAAATGACTAGTTATGGTCATTGGTTAGTAATGAACTCCCTTTACCAGGTAAGTTAGGTTATAATTGCGAATTTCTCAAAACGGGTGAACCCAGCAGAGTACGTTTACTCTGTACTCTACCAGCCCTGATTGCCTCTGGAAGGGAAGCTAGGGAGGAACCAAAGTGGCAACCAGCTGCATCACATCTCTGTTTGTTCAATCATTTTCAGCAGCTTCTGGGTTCCAGTTGAAGGGTTTACCAGCAGTCTTCCACCATCAGCTTCTTGAGGGCTTGTTCCACAGCTGCTTTGGGCCTCTGGAATCAATGATGGATATGATGTTGTACGAATAGGGCAGGGGAAGTACAAACCAGTACAGGATGTACTTTATCAAGATGTACTTCAACTGTAATATAATATGGTTGCCGTATCGTATATATTTTTTATGTTATACAGCAAAACTGAATATTGACTTACCGTGACAAGAAAAGGTTTCTAGCTAAACGTCAATAATGTTTCATGTTTAATGAAGTCAAAATGCCCTATATTGTCACTTACCTCAGAGTTGATTTGTGACCAAAATGAATGATGAATATTACTTTAATGGTTTTTAAAGTGGATTCCTGTAGAGGTCCAGTAAACTAGCAGTATAGAGTGCCGTTGTTCACAAACAGCTAAATGTTAAAAACAGACAAATGGAGCTAACCATGTAATCTAATATAAACAAACCACATTTAAGACGTTATATGAGCCGATGTAGAGAAGTCCCTGTAGAGGTTTCAGGGTAGTAAAACTAAAGCCCTATCCAACCTCTAATCAACAGTTAGTTCGAAGACTTAACTCTAGAGCGTACGCTCAGCCACTGGAACTTGACTCGCTCCCTGAATGAGAAACACATTCACATTTGGACATTCAAGAGAACAGTGATATGCCTCAAACAGAACAGCTACTCTGAAGGAGTAGCACCATAAATATTGTAGTTTAGGCTGCAAATAATTGAGGATGTTTACTAAGTCCATACCCAATTCACCATTACTAGAATACTCTATTAACATCAACTTCCTTTTAAATCAACAGAATCAGTGTACAGCTAATAGATATCAGGGCTCTCAAGTTTTGAAGACAGGCAAGAGTGACATCCCCCCGTCAGGGGGATAAGGGGGGGGGGCAGGTTAGATGGGTCGCGGGAATGGGGGTGTTTTATTAATAATAATTATTAGTGTTTTGGTTAGTGTTTTGGTTTATTAGTGTTAGTTGTTATTAATAATTGCTCAGACTTGCGGAATAATTTCCACATTTGAAACAGTTCGGCTCAAGCCTAGCCATTTCCAGGCTCATGATGATTGAGGACAATGTCCCATCCAAAGACAAGCTGTTTTGTGTTGAGGTTTTGTTCAAACCAACCATCGAATATTCCCTCTCGGCATCAGCATTAAAATTTGGAAGCACTAAAAACAAGGCTGCAATCTTTGATAGCCTCTGAAATTGGTTCAACACAGTAGGGCTGCACAATTAATAAATGTTTTATCATGATCACGATTTTGGCTTCCCACAATCAAATTCACGTGATCGACCTTCAAAGACCCCCAACGCTCTAGAACAGGGGTGGGCAATTATTTTTGCTTTAGGGCCACATTGAGCTTTTGAAACCAAATGAAGGGCCGCATTTTATAGCGATGCATGAAAAATAGGAAAAATGTTATTTCATTAAATTAACCCCGCCCCCTACACAGTTAGGTGTGTATCCTACAGAAAATAAATGTTTTGTTTTGTAAAACCTGGTTTGACTGTAATGTTTTTAGGTTACCAAAATATAGTCAGTGAAAAGTACCCAACTTTGAGACGCGATATCTACGACTTGTCATTAATTCACATGGACAAACCACTTCTCAATATTGCATTGGCAATATTTTATCAGCGGAACCCCCTCTATCCAACCATATTGGTACCATGTTGGTATTGTGCAGGATCATGTCCTACATCATTTCAGAGTTGCTATTTTGTCATTTTCACATCCTACTTCCTGTCTGTAATGTGTTTAGTAAAAAAGGCAAAAGTCAAAAAAACATGACCGACTTCGATGCGCGATAGCTGTCGGCTGTGATAAACCCACATGAATGAGCCAACACTCAGTCTTTTTGGCTGATCTTCGTCTTTCCAATGGTACCAAGCTTTAGTTGCTAGCATATACGGTTCGCGAGATAGTCGCGATACAATCGCACTTGACGCTCAAGAGCATCGGTAGACTGTGGGCCAGATCAAAGTGGCCGTAGTTTGCCCACCCCTTCTCTAGAACATCAAGCGGGATCATCTCGTATGCTAGCAGAGGTGGACATTTACTTGGGTAAAAGTACTTTTTCTGAGTAACTCTAAGTTCACAAGTTTTGGGAAGTCCCTACTTAAGACCAAATTGATCAGGTAAAGGGAGTTCATATACAAACAAGTTTTCATTGTTTGTATCAAACAAGTTGTGATTTTGGAGATCATGACTTACTCTGTGCTCAAACTGATGCTTGGAGCTCCAGTCGTTTCCATGGATGTATTAAGAACATACAGTGGAAATCACGTGAACATTTACAGGATACGATTTTTTTCATTGGTTGTTGCATTAAATCTTACCCAGATACAATAGTCCTATTTTCTAATTGGCTATTGTGTAGCCCATTTATTTTTTTGTGATTGGCTGATAAGTGGCAGGCTCGACAATCCAGGGGAGACGCGCTTAATCCCTGCCGGTTCGAGAGCGGAGCGGCATATTAAATATATACAAAAAAAATTTGGCGTGAGAAATACAATGTGTGGCGGGAGTGCGTGACAAAAGTGTGAAATGAGTGACTGTGACACTTGAGAGCCCTGAGATATGGATATAGAAAGAAATACAGCTACAAAATAGGGTGAATTGTCCTTAAGTGGGACACTGCCTAATGTGGGACAACTAAGGTTTAGTGTTTGTAGGTCCCCCATAAATACATGAATGTCAGTGAAACTATTGGTTAGCCATAGCTGTGGTGTCATGTGATCAAAATCATTTCTGAATGTGTCATCTCCAATGTATGCTTTATATTGCAATATTTCAGGCAAATCTAAAATGCTAAAAATGTCTCACATTAGGGCAATTCACCCTACTATTGTTAAACAGTATCAGAGAATAGTAAGCTATTCACCACCTGTTTGCTAAGGGAAATCAATATGGATAGTTCCTTTACTGGCCAGTCAGTCCTAGTATGTGCATTGTTTGAAAACATGCTGTTCTCAGCTAAGATATAACAACACTGTTATCCCAATACCTAGTTCATGTGGACCCTGTGGACTGCTGGACACTCCCATCAGATGGCAGGCCTCCATGCAGTGACAGCGACAAAGCAAGGACAAACTCATATAGCATGATGGCTTCACCTCACAGGCCTGGGTTCATTTAGTTCCATTGTCATTCCTGTGCCAAAACATCCTATAACACTATCTTCCAAAAAAAAGTTTAGGTGTGGTTATGGTTTATATACATACATTATCACATAAAAGTTCCATCATGTGTTTTCTACATCACAACCCCACTCATGGCCGAAATTATTAGCTATCCCACACTCTTTTTACAATCACATGCACTTTCCGCTGAAAATAATGCCTTCTCTCTCTTTCCTAGTACACTGCTGGATTTATGTACTCCAAAAGATCTGGAATTTCTCTTCATGAATGGCACTTTTTATTATTGCCTGAACAAACTGTGTGTGTAAGCAAAGCAAGGAGGTTCTGGTGTTGAAGTGGCTGGTGAAAGCTGCCTGCATAGTGCTCATCTTGCTTGTTTATGGGAGCACAAGTAGAAAGGTACAGTTGTTTGAGTAAACAGTGCTGTGGTTTAGTTTTATTCACACTACTCTACATACACAGCATCCAGGCAGCAGTTGACACAAAAGAGAACAGCTCACTTTTAGATTACTATGTTCTACAAAGGTGCCAAACTGTAATATGCCCAACCAAGTGAAGATTGTGGGACGTTAATTGGTATTACTCATACATTACTCGTACATCAAGTACCCCAGTACTTGATGTCAATAATTTGTCTAATTGGATTTAATTGCGACCTCTTACTCCACAAGTAAACCTTGGGATTAATGATGTTGTAGGACTGTATGTCTGGGTTTAATCCCCGGCCGTGTCTGTTGGCTGACAAAGCCTGGGATGGACACCTTGCACCTGAGTCCCAGCCCGTCATTCGGGAATGCCAGCAGCTAAAACAATAAACACTGGCTGATTGGATGACGACTGACTGTGGACAACTAGGCCACGCCTGATTGGGTTTTATTAAGCCAATTAAAGTGTGTTTGATGTGAGGTGTTTAACCCGTACCGACCATGTCGACTGGTTCTCAAGACCAAACTACTGAGGTAGGAGTGGGGGGAAAGGCTAATGATGTTGATGTTTGGGTCAGATTTTACCTCTTCAATCAGGTGTACGCTGAATTTAGCTTTGTATGCAATGAGACATTGTTTACGGAGGAAGTTTTCCTAGCCTGGCGTCTTGAATCAACCAAACCAAAAACAGTTGATTTCACCAAATGTTTCCTGTTAACGGGAATGTCCACTCTCTCTAGGAACAACATGTCAGTGGTTTCATGGTTTCTTTCCATGGAAAATAAGCGTTGTCCAATGTCTCCCATTTTCTGATAGTAGATGTTACATTAACTGCGCAATTTAGAAAAGAGTCCACTGGTAGCCCAAAGGTTGAAAATTATGTGATATAAGGCCAATACACCACAGGTTAGTGACTGGAAATATACCAAAGGCGCCTTATTTATATTTACATTATTTATATATTATATATTTTTTGTCAAATACCACAGCTTTCAGCTAGCTAGCATGCAGGGATCAAATCAGCAAGAGTATCCTTCAGTTCTTAACTTGATGAAGAAATCAATAGCATACACACATCTCTTAGTGCAAACTAAAGATACATTCTGTCGTTTTCATTATTTATTTTCCAATGAACTTGGCATGTCATATAGCAAGTCAAGCCAACTGTACAGTATGTGCTCTTTTATGTTTTTGATTCACTTTTTAATATATACTGTAAATTATATGTCTAAAAGACATTGGTTACACCTTACAGAAGTGCATTTAACTGATGATATACACAAAGCCCTGTCATCCTTTCATATGCCTGAAACAAATTTGATTTAAATACTAACACCATGGTAGTCTGAATGTTATTGGAGCTCAAGTCCAATACTGTCACTTGTATTAAAGAAGCTCAATACTTACACTCTATCCATAATATTGACTCATTTGGTAAAGATGTGCCAAAAAGCCATTGGAAGATTATAAGCTTTATCTCACACTGAAAAATATGAGAAAAATCAATCCTTCCAATTTGGTAAAATTCTCAAAGGAACACATTATTTAAAGCGTCACACTCGCCAAAATGCAACCTACGGTCTTTTTTTGACTGGCAAAATGGGAGCCACCAGAAACACAAACTGCTAAGGTAACTGCTAAACCTTTCTTTTTAGTAAACTCTGTGTAAACAAACAATGTTCTCAATGCTGGGTTCATGTGTACAGCCCCTGGTGATACTTCGAGCAAAGTTTCATGTTGTGTCGAGCCTTCTTAGTGTTTTAAAAATAGTGGTTTTAATGCTATCATATTAGTGCCCCTATCACTCCTGTTCAAAAGGTGATTTGACCAAAATCAAAAATAGGGAAAATCTTAAAAATGGCGTTTCCATCATATAAATAATTTAAATGAAAGTTTGACTCGTGTACATTAAAAAAATGGTAATGGCTGTTTTAGCATCCTGGTAATGGCTGTTTTAGCATCCTGGTAATGGCTGTTTTAGCATCCTGGTAATGGCTGTTTTAGCATCCTGGTAATGGCTGTTTTAGTATCCTGGTAATGGCTGTTTAAGCATCCTGGTAATGGCTGTTTTAGCATCCTGGTAATGGCTGTTTTAGCATCCTGGTAATGGCTGTTTTCCATCCTGGTAATGCATTTTTTTCAGAAAAAAAGCCTCACAAGCTGACATATCCAACACCAAACTTCATTTTTGGGAGTAGATCATTTTGTTCATGACACTTTTACACCAAAACCCTCTCTGATGTTTGAGGCCAAGAAACACTAGCAAACATTTACGATATTAACACTGACTATAATCAGTGACAGTGGTTCATGTGATTATTAACATAGTTGCCCTTCTCATAGATGCATATTTCACGTAATTTGGTTTTACATTTTAGTTCCCTTCAAATGTAATTCAACAGCATTAGGGCTGTTTCTCTGAGCTTACCTCTATTGGTGGATAAATGAAATTGTGTGTCACCTAATATTTATACCCCAGAAAAGCATGAGATCTTGGATGACAACAAAAGATTCTCGAATGAGTCAGATGAACTTGAACATGGACACAATGTATACCATATATACAGCCCTGATGAATTTGTAAGCCTGTGTTCCGGTATCTGCCGCTTTAAATGCAGCACCTGATAGGCCACTTAATTTGGTGTGCCACCCATCTTTATGAGGCAAGGTCGAGGTAGATATTTATCAGTGTGGAAAAGGCATCAGCTCCAAGAATTGTTATTCTTCCCATACAAGGTATCTGAGGAACAGAGTCTTCATGCGCACAAAATATCACAAGGTATCAATCTACAAAGAGCAGCCTCACAATGGTAATGTCTGCAAGCTAGTCCCCTGCTGTTAGAAGTGATTCCACCTTACCGCTCACACAGCATGATATTCATCTCCTCCGCTAAAGTAATATCTAAGATTGCCAGCCTGCACAGAAAATCTCTTTGAATAATGACCTTGAGAGTTAAAGGGAAGGAGGCCGGAAATACTGCAGATACCTAAACAGAAAACAAAGGTGCTTTTAAATGTGCCAACACAGACATGTTTAGGCATAATACTGTAAATCAAAACTGCTGCAGATACGGACTAAATTAGCATCAATGACCGGCCTCTTGTGTCTATTGTGGTGGTCAACACGGTAACAAAAGAAAAGATGGTCAATTAACTACAACAAAGATGGTAACAAAAGAAAAGATGGTCAATTATCTACAACAAAGGTGCAGGGATAATTCCAATGATCACAACAAACCTCTAGACTTCATAACCACACGCTGTTCCCTACTTAATCAATTTTTCAACATTAAAGCTGCACTAAGTAACCTAGTGAAATAAATATGAATGTGAGAGTTACATGAACGTCCATGCCAGTCTTATGGAATTTATACACGCAACACAACAACATACTGAATGCAATGATTAATAAGAAACACAGCAAACATTTACTGGAGTTGGATACAATATACAGTAATGTGCAAAAGTCTTAGGCACATGTAAAAAGAAAAAGCTATAAACTGAAGATACTTTCAAAAGTCTAGAAATGAAAATATAAATATAAAACTTATACTTTAAAAAGCAGAAAAACTGTGAAAAAATTAAATAACTACACAAAAATGTCATGTGTCACACACTCACCGTTTAGTTTGATTGTCCTTCACCCAGTATAATTTGTTCTACACCCATTTCTCTTTCAGTTTATTGGGTTGGTTCTATCAGTGCATTATATCAATGATCATTAGCATATATGTTTGTTATCATTGTGTCAACATGCACTGGCCTATAAACTTAACAGTTAATCAGGTTATATGTTACTTTCTTTACCAAAATACACTGTCCAAAAAAATAAAGGGGAACACTAAGATAACACATCCTAGAGCTGAAAGAATGAACTAATCATATGAAATACTTTTGCCTTTACATAGTTGAATTAGCTGACAAAAAAAATCACTCAAAAAACTTGCAAGGCTCTGGCAGTGCTCCTCCTGCTCCTCCTTGCACAAAGGCGGAGGTAGCGGTCCTGCTGCTGGATTGTTGCCCTCCTACGGCCTCCTCCACGTCTCCTGATGTACTGGCCTGTCCCTAGGTAGCGCCTCCATGCTCTGAACACTACGTTGACAGACACATCAAACCTTCTTGCCACAGCTCGCATTGATGTGCTATCCTGGATGAGCTGTACTACCTGAGCCACTTGTGTGGGTTGTAGACTCCGTCTCATGCTACCACTAGAGTGAAAGCACCGCCAGCAGTCAAAAGTGACCAAAACATCAGCCAGGAAGCATAGGAACTGAGAGTGGTCTGTGGTCACCACCTGCAGAACCACTCCTTTAGTGGGGGTGTCTTGCTAATTGCCTATAATTTCCACCTGTTGTCAGTTTCATTTGCACAACAGCATGTGAAATTGATTGCCAATCAGTGTTGCTTCCTGAGTGGACAGTGTAATTTCACAGAGGTGTGATTGACTTTGAGTTACATTGTGTTGTTTAAGTGTTCCTTTTATTTTTTTTAGCAGTGTAATTTGTGGATAAATGGAGGGGGACTAAAGAATATTGGTTAAATATTGTCTGCAGGATTGGCTGCAATGTCGCTACCCGAGTCACATTTTTCAGAGCAGTATTCCAGGGCAGGGGAGCAACCTGTGCTGCTAAACATCTCTCACTGTGTCTCATTTAACTTAGACACCATGTTAATATAGACAAAACATGTTATTTTACATGAATCCTACTAACCGCATCTTTAAAATATTGTTACAAGGGAGGTTATAAGTTATATTGTACACACATACAGTGCCTTGCGAAAGTATTCGGCCCACTTGAACTTTTCAACCTTTTGCCACATTTCAGGTTTCAAACATAAAGATATGAAACTGTAATTTTTTGTGAAGAATTAACAACAAGTGGGACACAATTATGAAGTGGAATGAAATTTATTGGATATTTCAAACTTTTTTAACAACTAAAAAACTGAAAATTTGGCGTGCAAAATTATTCAGTCCCCTTAAGTTAATACTTTGTAGCGTCACCTTTTGCTTGCGATTACAGCTGTTAGTTGCTTGGGGTATGTCTCTATCAGTTTTGCACATCGAGAGACTGAAATGTTTGCCCATTCCTCCTTGCAAAACAGCTCAAGCTCAGTGAGGTTGGATGGAGAGCGTTTGTGAACAGCAGTTTTCAGTTCTTTCCACAGATTCTTGATTGGATTCAGGTCTGGACTTTGACTTGGCCATTCTAACACCTGGATATGTTTATTTGTGAACCATTCCATTGTAGATTTTGCTTTATGT
>JACXGM010003168.1:15069-25307 GCA_016801145.1 Umbra pygmaea | reverse complement strand
ATTTCTTCCAGAATGGTCCTGTATTTGGCTCCATCTATCTTCCCATCAATTTTAGACATCTTCCCTGTCCCTTGTGAAGAGAAGCAGGCCCAAACCATGATGCTGCCACCACCATGTTTGAGAGTGGGGATGATGTGTTCAGGGTGATGAGCTGTGTTGCTTTTATGCCAAACATAGCATTTTGCATTGTTGCCAAAAAGTTTGATTTTGGTTTCATCTGACCAGAGCACCTGCTTCCACATGTTTGGTGTGTCTCCCAGGTGGCTTGTGGCAAACTTTTAACGACACTTTTTATGGGAATCATTCAGAAATGGCTTTCTTCTTGACTCTTCCATAAAGGCCAGATTTGTGCAGTATACGACTGATTGTTGTCCTATGGACAGACTAACCCACCTCAGCTGTAGATCTCTGCAGTTCATCCAGAGTGATCATGGGCCTCTTGGCTGCATCTCTGATCAGTCTTCTCCTTGTATGAGCTGAAAGTTTAGAGGGACGGCCGGGTCTTGGTAGATTTGCAGTGGTCTAATACTCCTTCCATTTCAATATTATTGCTTGCACAGTGCTCCTTGGAATGTCTTAAGCTTGGGAAATCTTTCTGTATCCAAATCCGGCTTTAAACTTCTCCACAACAGTATCTCGGACCTGCCTGGTGTGTTCCTTGTTCTTCATGATGCTCTCTGTGCTTTCAACGGACCTCTGAGACTATCACATAGCATGTGCATTTATAAGGAGACTTGATTACACACAGGTGTATTCTATTTATCATCATCAGTCATTAGGGTCAACATTGGATCATTCAGAGATCCTCACTGAACTTCTGGAGAGAGTTTGCTGCACTGAAAGTAAAGGGGCTGAATACTTTTGCTCGCCCAATTTGTCAGTTTTTATTTGTCAAAAAAGTTTGAAATGTCCAATAAATTTTGTTCCACTTCATGATTGTGTCCCACTTGTTGTTGCTTCTTCACAAAAAATTACAGTTTTATATCTTTATGTTTTAAGCCTGAAATGTGGCAAAAGGTCGAAATGTTCAAGGGGGCCGAATACTTTCGCAAGGCAGTGTATATGAAAATTGGGACTTTTAACTTTAAGAAAATACGTTCAGAGCCACAGAAAACTCCTGCCCTGATATGGGAATGTATTTCAGTTGGAGACCTGCCAATATAAGAGATGTATTGAGATTAAGTGTTGTACAGCAATATGTTCTGCTTTATTGTTGGCCCAAACAGATGCATAATTGCCTTGCTGGCATGAGGAGCGTAATGTACAGTAAGTCAGGAGCATAGATGCAGGGAGGTCCCCATTCGCTATATTGAACATTCACAAAACCCCGCTGTATTGCATTCATATTTTCAATGCCAGTGACCATAGAAGTAGATGTCACAACAGTATGTTAACACCACAATAAGTGGCACTCTAGCCATACAGCCTATTCCTTTATCGGCATATCTTTGTCTTTAATTCACTCAGCTCCTGAACGTACAGATGATGTAGGCTCCATGATGTTGTTTGAAGTGAATTATTACACTAGAGCTTCTTATTTAATTAGAGCTGAGACTCAAATCGTTCCACCCTGGTGTGATTGGATTGCTATGCCTTTTAGATGTCTGAATAATACACTTTTAGTGCTACAGAGGATAGTCCAGTTTCTACTCAGGCTGAATGAACTTTTAACCACTCAATCATCCAGCTTTTCAAATTGAAATCGTAAAAGATCAACTAACATTGAGTAACGGGTAGAGTCAGATGTGCTACCAACAGCAGCTACATGATAAACGAAAAGAAATTCACATTGATAATGTGCTTCTGTTATTGATGACCATGAGGGTTAGTGTTCTGGAGTTCAAAAGAACTTGGTTTAATCAACTGCCAAAATGAAAGATTTGTTACATTCATACATATCAGATGAAACCATAGAACCTTATTACCATCAGCCTTCCTCGGACTACCGGGTCTTTTGACATATTACCTGACTGGCTGAGTCAATCATCGGATCTGAATGCAATTGAACATGTATTTTACATGCTGAAAAGGAGACTGAAGTCAATAAGTCCCTGAAACAAGCAGGAACTGAAGATGGCTGCAGTACAGGCCTGGCAGAGCATCACCAGGGAAGATACCCAGCGTCTGGCGATGTCGATGCATCACAGATTTCCAGCAGTCATTGCATGCAAAGGATATAAGTCCAAATATGAACAATTATTACTTAGAGCCATTTTTTAACGATCTAAGTGCATGGCGTGAAGCATATGGCGCAAATGCACTTTAGGCATGTCATCCACTTCATGCCTAAAAATTGCTAGTTTGACAGTGGATAAAAGGGTCCATGCGCCAGGCGCATGGTCTAAAAGTGTTGTACTAAGTGTCTTCATTAATTCATAGGCGTGTTTTGGGCGTAACATGCAATAAACCAATCAGAGATTCATCTCCCATTCCCTTGAGAGCAAGGCGCATTTGTACATTTTGCGCATTGCTATTATGACAGCGGATTAGTACCGTAATATTTTTATTTGTAATCTTTTGCATGTTCGTGTACTGCTGCGTTTCCCTTTGTAGGTGCAACAAGGATAGTGTGCACGCGCCGTGCCCATGCCATAGGTGTATTTGACTAATTTGCTGTTAAAATAACAATGACATGCTGCGCCATTGACTTTAGACCAGGTTTTTGTTGGTCAATGGCGCGATCACATTCCGATGCCTCAAGATAGCAATACACCCAGAATTATCCTGAACACACATCCCTGTTAGACCAGCATGCCCATTGCCGCAAATATGGGTACATTGGCTATTTAAACGGCGCGGGCGCCGGACGGGAAATTGACAACTGCATCAGTCTTAAACTAGCAAAGACAATTGTGTTCTGGCTTTGCACTGTGTTGCGCCGGGTGCAAGATAGGGCCCTTAGTGTTTTTTGGTGCTCAAAAATGGAGGGGGACTATGTACAAAAGGGTCATTGATTCTAAACGGTTCATCTGATTTGTGTGAATATACCCTGAATTTAAAGCTGACAGTCTGCACCCTCATTGTCATTGTATAATTTCAAATCTCAAAGTCCTACAGTACAGAACCAAAATAACCAATAAATGGTCACTGTCCAATGAATTATGGAGCTCACTTCCCCTAAACCATAATGTTGAAACGTCTTTGTTTTCAGGTCATTTTAGAGTTATTTTGAGGCCCCCATGTTGCCACTCTTCAGAGGAGAGTCATGATTTTTTGTCATGATTGGATGCACCTGTCTGTTAACATTTTCTGTTAATCCAATGAACCTAATTTCACTACCAAAATGTTAACTGTGTCCTTCAGTTATTTGATAGATCAAAATGAAATTGCTGATCCAAACACCCATTTATTTATAAATGGAAATCATGGAAATTGTCAGGGGTGCCTAAACTTTTGCATACATTTTTATTTGCCTTGCCACCTAACAGCTTGATCTACCTCTCTAATACAGACTATGGTGCAGTAATTGTACATACACCTACATCCTTTATTATGAAACTTGTGGTTTGTTTGTATTTTATCCCCCTGTGTAATTCGCGTGTAATTTATGTGTAACTTTGTGTCATCTTGCACCCTTTTCCCTTTATCTTGGCCAGGTTGCCGTTTCAAATGTGAAATTAATAGTAATAATGCATTCAACTTATATAGCGCTTTTCTTCCAAGGAACTCAAAGCGTTTTTACACAGTGAAGGGGAAAGCCCACCTCATCCACCACCAATGTGTAGCACCCAGTTGGGTGATGCACGGCAGCCATTTTGCACCAGAACGCTCACCACACATCAGCTATTAGGTGGAGAGGTGAGTAGTTATATATGCCAATTAGGAAGAGGGGGATTATTGGGTGGCCATGATTGAAATGAGAAGCCTGGTTGGAAATTTGGCCATGACACTGGGGATAACACCCCTACTCTTACGATAAGTGCCATGGGATTTTTTATGACCACAGAGAGTCAGGACACCTGTTTAACGTCCCATCCAAAAGACGGCACCCTACACAGGGCAGATGTCCCCATCATTGCCCTGGGGCATTGGGAAAGATCTTTAGACCAGAGATAAGAGTGCCCCCTACTGGCCCTCCAACACCACTGGTCTCCCATCCAGGGACTAACCAGGCCCAACCCTGCTTAGCTTTAGAAGCAAACCAGCAGTGGAAAACAGGGCTCTATGCTGCTGGCTAAATTGTTCCCATCTGGTTAAATAAAGGTTACATAAAAAAATTGAAAAAATTGAAATAATATCAATAATATTAGCTGACATGGGGGGATGGGGGGACATGTCCCCCCAATGTTACAGACAGGCAATGTGGTCCCCCCAATAATAACCACAATTTGTTAAAAAATATAAGGTGTGTCCCCCCCAATATCAAACTCGCTCCTACGCCCTTGGCAGACAGAACTATTTAGAGCAACTATAAGACACATTATCGATTGCATATATTTATCACCTAAGAACTCTACAGGGGTGTGAAGAGGAGGTGATTGAGCGAATTGAAATACAGGGATGTTAACTACATCTTATTTAGCAAGCCAGTGTTAACATCCCCACTCTTGTGATAAGTGCCATGGGATCGTTATTGACCTCAGAGAGACACATTGTTCAACATTCCAAAGAAAGCCTTACAATGGGCAATTTCCCAGTCACTTGCTCTGGAGCTTTGGGATTTTATATTTTAATCAGAGTTACAGACATAAGTGCCCATTGCTCTACTAATTTTGACTTTATAACATTCAAAACTAGCTTCTCTGAATGGGTTATTTCTGATAACAATCCTGCCCTCTACCGCTCAGGTAGGCTACTGAAAGCACACAGAATAAAACAAGATGTGTACATTAATTAGAATGAGGGTTTAAGTATAACTATTGGATTGACCTTATACAGTATCCTTCTTTGTTTGCTTGTGAAAAAAAACTGATATTATCATCTCTAAAACAGGAATATTGTTTAAGAATAGCATAAATTGTATAGGACTCAAGTCGCGGATATTTACGACATGGTAAACACATTCAGCTGATATATGACATGTAAATACTATTTAATCGCACTGTAGGCCTGTTGCAGAAACGGTCCGGAACATTACAAGCTATACATGTACGGTCCCAGATGTAGGAGGGCAGTGAGTCCTCCACTTTTTCCCAGCGTGCTGCATTTCCGTAGCGAACCGCTGACATCCATGGTCACCAATAATTCAGCAAGCAAGACTGGGATAGTAAGATTAACGGAGTGAAAGCCACAGAAAGATTTATGTCTTCTCTTAGGTGCACCTTATGGAAGCACAGAGCAGTATCTCGTTGTAGAAGACTGTATTGAAACTATTTAGAAGTTTTGATGCCTTGTTTTTTCCTGGAAGTGGGGACTGATAAACGTCTGACAGTTTACAAAATAACTTAACGAGATCGTCGACAGGTAAAACTCATATTAATGTGTACATTATTTAAAGATTTTAGACTAGGCTACTTTTTAAGGTAACTGCATGTGACTTCTCCTGAATGAAAGACAAACAACTTAGTTGGTAGTTTTGGTGCGCAGCTGATTTGACGAGGCTTTTTCTCTTGGTGTTTGGGCTTCTTAAAACGCGCAACAAAGTTTCATTGTGAAAGTTGATTTATCGAGTGCTGTTTTAGCTTGGTAAAGAGAACACATATGCTACATTATGATAATGTTGTAGTTTCTGATTATGAATGTATATCCTCTATACGCATGTGTTACATAAGATGAACGTGTAAACTTCAGTCAGAATACGTAAATAGGCTACGACATAACAGTATGCCCACAATTTGAACGTCTTCATTTTAAATGTTGAGTATTAGACTAAAACAAAGCCAGCTGATGGCTGCAATGATCGGCCCTAAGGAATGCATGGTATTATTCCTCTTAAAAGCACGGACCTAAAGAATGTGAAGAATCAAAACATACATTCAGAACAATTTGAGGAAGAACAGCTGAGTGGTGGCCTGTGTGTGAGAAGCATTCCTTGTTGAACAATTGTCTTGATTAGCTTACTGACAGGTTCTCATAGCTTGAGTGCCATAGTGATGGTCTGCCTGTCTGTCTGTCTGTCAATGTTGCCAAACTGTCTAAAGTGCATGAATGAAGCCTGCTTAGTGCTTATATGGCTAGCAGCATAGGGGCCTGTATTGCATTGCTGGTTTGCTTCAAATGCTAAGCAGGCCTGGATGGGAGACTAATGGTGCTGGAAGTGGTTTGAGGATCAGTAGGGGGCACTCTTCTCTCTGGTCTAAATAACATTACCAATGCCCCCGCGCAGTGATGGGGACATCTGCCCTGCATAGGGTGCGGTCTAAGACGTTAGACGCATGTCCTGACTCTCTGTGGTCACTAAAGATCCCATGGCACTATTCGTAAGAGTATAGGTGTTAACCCCAGTGTTCTGGACAAATTTCCAATCTGGCCTTCATACTATCATGGCAACCTAATCTTCCCTATCTCTCAATTGGCTCATTCATTCCCCTCTCCCCCTTCTTCCAGAGGCCGTTGCTGCAAATGAGAAAATGTTCTCAGTCTCCTTGCCTGGTAAAATAAAGGTAAACTAACTTACAACCACGTTGTATAGTGTCACTGGCCTTTTTAGACCAACATATGACAAAAAGACATATGACAGACAGTGCATTGTCCTAAATCATGTCTCTCCAGTAGATCTACCTTTCTACTTTAAAACCCCACATTCTTGCCTTTGAACTTTATTTGTTGTTTACTGAGCTCTTTAAGTTTGAGCCAGTAAAAATGGGCAACTTTGGGGCGGCATCTTAATCCTAATGTTTTATCCAGATGTTTTGCAACACTGAGAGCAAGACCACTCTACATGGTTCTTAGCAAACTGGATGGTTCAGTTGTAGAGCTTTGTGGCTGACAACTTTGTCAAGCTTGTACCAATATCACATCAGGTTTGCTTTGTGTGTGAACTGTTTTATTCATCATAGTTCTTCATCAATGCTTCTTTCCTTCACCAGTGGCCCTTTGAACACACCAAGAATAATCACCCACACAGGCTCATTATCACAGCCAATTTCATCAACAAGAGGCTGCCCCTGACAAGCAGGGGACACATTACTTCAAGTTCTTAGAATGACCTTACTAATTGAAATGCTAGCAGCACACACTAACTGGCTAACGAAATCACTCTGGCTAGAATAACATTTTAAACTCTTGTGGCACTCTGTGTTACGTTGCGCATAATAACAGCTCTTAGCTTATTTGAAAATGACGTAGCATTTTCCTTATTTCACCAAAATTCAACAGCGTTCGTCAAAAGGCAAAATACACAGGTGGTCTATGCAACAGTGTTGTCTATGCACCATTGTATTGCTCACACACAGATGGCAGGTAACTTGACGTCAGGTGACTCATTGGTTAAGGAGTCAGAATTGTAGCCACAAGGCTGCTGGTTTTAGTGGGCCAAAACCGTTGTTCCTTGAGCAAGGCACTTCAGTGTAAATTGCTCTAGGGAATGACCCTTTACTAACTGTAAGTTGCTCTGAATTTGAGTGTCTGCTAAATAACTAAATTAAAAAATAACAATGACATGTTTACAAAGTGGAAATAGGCAGGCGTGGGCCATTTCCTGTGTCCAGCAAGCATTTTACTACACTTAAATTAGAAAGAAACCTGCAAAGCACTGTATATAATGACTAGACTTGTCTAGCTACTCTATCTAACACTACCCAACTAAACATCTTGAATGAACCGCTGGCTTGGATTGTTTTATTTATAAGTTGCTACAATAATATTCCTGTAAGAGTGCATGTTGAATGCAATTTTTCTGAAGTTTCAATGTCCAAGAAAAAGCACAAAAAGCATTTTCAGCACTTTTACTGCAGCTATAAAACTGCAATCTTTTTTGAGCCTGTGCTCTGCAAGTAGTTCTCAAGCCATGCAAAGACAGTGAACACGTGTGCAGAACTTTATTTGCACTTCTGCTTTATTAAGCTCTGGATCTTTTGGTCCACCAGACTATAGATCTGGAAATGTCACGTCTGCAGTGGTTTCCAAGACAGGACAAAAGTGTCTCCAAACTTTTTTGTGCTTTTAATCAGAGCCCAGAGGATCAGATGGACAGAAATGTCATATCTCTTCAACAGGCAGTTTTTTCAGTGTCTTGTGCAGGATTTCCATAGCAGTCTCTAAGCTACAGCTGAAGACAGTTCAACTAAACAGTTTTGTCTGTTATATCAGTAACCTAAGGACAACATAAGCATGACAGAGTATGCTGTCACTTGAGGAAAGAGGTTAATAGACTAAATGCAGCTATTTAGTTCATAACGTTTTTACACAAGCAAGACAAACGGGCAGTAAATAGTTAATTCTTCAAATGTAGTCTGTCGGGAGTAGTTTTTTTTGCAATTCTATTCTGGCCTTTCTTTTATTAAGCATGTCAAAAAATATACAGCATGTAATGATTCATGGCAGTATGTTTTTTTGCTTTTTTGCCTTGTGGCTATGGTAAATGTAATATCTTTGCTCTTAGTTTATTTAACCTGGTTGAGACTTCTGCTAAATTGCAGTTGACCCCACATTCCTGCTTTGTGGTTGACCAAAGTTCAACAACCTCTTAGAGTTGTAACTGAGGCAAAAAGTTGCCAATTTACCAATTAATTTCCTTCTCAGATAAGTAATGTGAATAGGAAGATGCCATGTGAGGATGAATGCGCTGAATACTCAAAACATCATACATCATATGGAGTTCATATCACTTGCAAAGAAGGCCCGGGAAGAATTAGTAGGAATGCCACGCCCAAAGACAAATGACTCCCCTCCAGAGCCTTCAGCTGCTTTTCATTGTTTTCAGGCCTTCATTGAGCTTGGATTGCTTAATGATTCCAATATAAAACTGCCTTCAAAGGCCACTGTGCTTTCCACAGCAATCCTTCTCCATGAGTGTTAGAAATTAACATTTGCACTTTGGCAGCTCCCGTCATTTATTCTCAGATACACTTGTTAATTCGCTTCAGCAGTTTTAGATACACATTGTTTGGATTGCTGCTGTTTTTGTTTATTTACCCTCAGTGTCCCATACACTCAACAAGGCGACAAGTAGAGCCCCTATTTGTGGCCCCTTCATGAAAGTTCCCATTCTCTGTGACTCGCTGGGCAGATAGTGGCAGATAGTGGGCAGATACCATGCCACAAAGGCCCAGCCTGTATCGCTGCTATATTAACATTTTTGTTCTCCACGTGACCTCTGGTTCTCAGTGCCAGTTCGTACCCTCTTTGGCTACAGCTGAGCACCAATCAGAAACAGGAAAACAGCTTGGCCTGTGTCTGAGATGTCCCTGGCTGGATCATCCTACAGGGTCAGACCGATTGTGCATTGCTCTTCTTTCTGCCTGACAAACAAACAAAGCAGCTGAGCTCACAGCCATACTTTGAAC
The DNA here is from genome assembly GCA_016801145.1 of Umbra pygmaea. Classification (NCBI taxonomy): domain Eukaryota; kingdom Metazoa; phylum Chordata; class Actinopteri; order Esociformes; family Umbridae; genus Umbra; species Umbra pygmaea. Next base: position 15,921 of record JACXGM010003168.1, on the reverse strand, counting down.
ACTGCTTTTTTTAGGTCCCCAGAAAATATATTTCCATCTTCTTTGCTGTAGTGTGCATTTATTAAAAAAATTCTGATGGGTCCCCCAGGCTTATTTGAGCAGTCTCATGCAGCTACTTACTACAGTTCTATTTAGAAGCAGGACATTCTGCATGCTTGGACCTTGATTTAGCAGATGCTTGAGTGTGCACTGGATATGAGGATCCATCGTAGGCCTGTGGGAGCTATTTCTTTGTGAAGCCTTTGCATAACTGTTCTATTTTTAGTCTACCTTTTCTGGAGTGAATATAATGTATGTTTTTGATATGAATAATGTCTAAAACTTGCCGTAAAGTTTTCAGCTCATTGATCCATACTCTTTATCCAAAAAGCAATGGTTTTAAACTAGAGATTTGTGTACACCTGGAGTTACTGTACATAGTCTCCTTTTTTATAAATGAAATCTTATTAATATTTAAATGTTGATGTTTTAAGGCATTTATGCTATTATTGAATAGAGATGGAATATAAGGACAGTAAATCCTAGAGCAGGAATAGTTGGTAACCTCTGTAGATTTCGTAACCAGCATTATCTTTCAAGTCACTGGTGACAAAATGAGTCTACAGGCAACCTTTTTGAATGTACAGCAACCATAGTCTACAGGCAACCTTTTTGAATGTACAGCAACCATAGTCTACAGGCAACCTTTTTGAATGTACAGCAACCATAGTCTACAGGCAACCTTTTTGAATGTACAGCAACCATAGTCTACAGGCAACCTTTTTGAATGTACAGCAACCATAGTCTACAGGCAACCTTTTTGAATGTACAGCAACCATAGTCTACAGGCTACCTTTTTGAATGTACAGCAAC
>JACXGM010003168.1:0-14969 GCA_016801145.1 Umbra pygmaea | reverse complement strand
CTTTTTGAATGTACAGCAACCATAGTGTTCTTGCCTTTGATGAATACTCCTAGTGGGGCAGCTTTCTGAATTTGTAAACATTTGTTTTTCTGCGTGCTCAATATTAGACTTGCAAATCCTGCATTGATCTCTGCAAAAAGTTGGCAAACTTGCCTTTTTTCTCTGTTGTTTCTTAATTGGTTTCTGAGCGGTGTGTGTAGGCCAGCGCTTGGATCAGTTTGGGGTCCCTGTGTATTGATGAACTGAAATAAGGTCTGATGCGATTTAGGGAGAGTTGTTTTAGGAAATATTTTGCTTTCCGTCTAGGACGTCAGCCACTTTGCATTACAAGCCCTTATCGGGGCCAAGGAACAATCAACAGTTTGTCTTCTATCTGGGACTTCAGTATAAATTGAATACGTATTTTTTATACAGGATACACAATTCCCTTGCCACCCCCTTGTTCCTGAAGAGGTTAAGCATTCGCCAGCCGAGTCTCGAAGCCACTGTTTCTGTTGTGTGTAAATTAGTAGCCTAGTAGCAAATGGTTTTAGTAGTCCAACCATGGATGACCAGAAGTCTCCTGTCTTGAATGAAGTAGTTGGGACTGAACCTAAGAGAATGTGGCTATGGCTAATGACAGCCAAGTCAAGCTCATTGGCAAGGCACAGCAAGTCTCCCTGCAGATCCAGCCAGGCCTATAATCAAAAGCACCGTTGTGCAAGAAGAAAGGCTGGGCTTCTTAGCTGGGCTACCGCACTGGCAAATAAACATGTCTGTAAACAGGCCCCCCCAACAAATATATAATTTTCATGAGGTTCTTTGATGTTCTTTGATGATCTCAGGTCAGTTTAAGTGGTCAGTCATTTGCTACTGTGTATTTGGTGAGGGTACTTTACCTGTGACATCACATGACCTCCCATATTACTCTCTGACTTGGATAGCAGCATCCTTTCATGTTGACTAAACTCTCATGAGCACCTAACATGATAACACCTTAACATTGCCACCTGCATTCTGCATTCCCTGGATAGGGACTCTACTTGAACATGCTGTAGTGGTTCATTCATCTGGAAGTGTCTGACCAGCCTCTGATTTCCCCTGCTGTCCCACAATGCCCCAGTATTGCATTATTGAAAGTTCAGCTCATGTTTGTTCCAGAATTTATACTGGTTGACTGACATTTACCGCTACAAGAACGTGCAGCCGCTGATTACGTTGGAATAAGGGTGCTTCTTTGATTTATTAACTCCATAAAAATGTGTCCTTTATGACCTTAAAATAGATCTAATAAATCTTCTCAGTGATTTCACCAGGGAGTATCAATAACGCATTCCTCTAAAACATCTCATCTGGAATGTGAATGCTTTTTGTTCCCTTTTCCTGTGTTTGTGTGTTGATGTATTATTATACGTCCTTGTCAGGACTAGACGCCCTCAAGAACAGGAACCCAAGGAAAATTTGGCAAAGTGAGGACATCAGCGATTACGTTTAGGGTGAGCTTTAGCATTAATTGAAAACAGTATTTGAATGGGAATAGGTTTTTACCCTCAGACCTCATAATTATAGTAAAAGTGTGTGCCTGTGTGTCCATGATCTTCCACTATTTTTAGCATTATTCACAGCTGAGTGGCACTTAAGGCTGCTGGAGGTGTGAGTCAGTAGATCCATTCATGGGGTTATTTGTGTCCTAGCACTTCCTCCATGCCCTGTCATTCCATTGACCTTACACACAGGAAGTAGTGTGCTTTGGGCTACCAGGATACCCAGAACACAGATTGCATCACTGTTGATTTATGAGATTGGCTTTTAGCCATGTCCTTTTCACTTCTTATAATATTTGTTTTTCTCATTTAAGTGACACTTAACTTACATGCAAATATGCTGTTTTCCATGTTAATATGAAATTGTTCATGCTTTCCCTTAATAATAACATTTAAATAAATAAATATTTTGTAATATAATATTTAAAAATGTTACCCTGGACTGATTAATGTTGTACAGTCCTTTTCCGCTGTTTTCTTCCGTAAACAAAAGAGTACAGTTCGGGCTGTTCTATACCGGATTTCACTAGAAATACCACAAAGCCCAGATTTCAATGTGAACTTTGCACCTGTGCACTGCGAGTCACTGTGGTCGTGTCAAATCTAACGTAAAACCTTGGCTACAAGCTAGAAATTATAAACTGCAATTTGTAATATTTACTACGGGACACAATATCATCCCAGAGATTTAACTAGAATCTGCCTCAGATTATTGTTTTATTATACGTTCATGCCTTCAAGTGTTTACACAATAACAGATAGCTACGTTGAAGCTAATGAGGCTACCTCCACTCCAGATGGCCGAATGGCTGCGTGAAGACCCCAGACAACAAACTACTTAGCTAGTTAACCACTCACCCATTACTATAACATGTATTTCAGTCGTTATTTCCAAACAATTCCACCAAAACGTATACAAGCCCCCTGGCTCCAAATAGCACAGAATTAGCAGCATTCTGTGAGGCATTTTTATTAATTTTACGTCCCTTCCTCCAAGTATTTACACAATCACATGTCGCTACATATCCTACCCCCAGCCAGGTAGATAATGGTAATCAGCACCTTACTGTATCTTGGTCCATATCAGCGTGGAAACGCGGTTGTTCTAACAAACAGATGTAATCATCTCCTTGGTTGGAGATGGTTGAAAGCAAAAACAATTCCTTGTCCCACTCTTTAAAACAAATAAATGTCTGTCTCTTGTTTCCATCATGACCCTGGTGGAGAGTAGCACAATTGCGGACAGAAAGATTCAACCCAAAAGTTGGGGAGCCCTTCCCATATTTCTTCCTCACTGTATTCCAGATCAAATGTATGGTTAGATATTACCAATCAATAATACTTGATGAAAGTTGAAATTGTATCAGGTATTTACTCACCTGCACTTGCCATTGTTGAATAAAATCCTGCTCTAACATTTTGTATATAGCTCTGCAGCTATTTATGGAAGAATGAAATGTGTAGTATTCCCACACAAAGTACACAGTTTTAGTATCCAATCAACAAGATTTAGGGTCATGACGTTAGGAATACAAATGAGCCCAGCTCACTGTAGTTTTATAGAGTAACTCAGTGACATAAATGGGAAACATACTCACAAACTTACGGTGGGCGGTTTGGGAACTTCAGATTACATTGAAAATGTATTGGGTTTTTTACTAGGATGTTGGAAATATGACCTGCTAAATAATTTTGAGGTGTTTGATGGCTGGAGCGTTTCTTTAAATCATTTGTAATTTACCTTGAAAATAACTAATTTAATGACAGGTAGGAGACTGTATGACACTTTGAACTATGTAACTGTTAGCTGACTCTTTGCATCCCTTACAGAACAGCATCCCTACCACTGCTGTAGGATCGACTGTTTGGTGATAAAGACATTCTCCCAGCATAATTGCTCCCTTTTCGATGTTAAAGTAGTCAGTTTGTGTATAATGAATTGGGTTCCACAGACAAGAAATCAGATTCCACAGCCACAAACGCAAAAATCGAGATGTTTTTCCGTTTATTGTATATTATTTAAGGTTAGGGTTTAGGCAAGAGTTTAACAGTGTGGTTATTTTTAAGGCAGTCATTCTCAAAGTTCTCATGGGTACCCCAGCGGTCTCCAGTTGTTGTTGCAGCCCATAACTAGCTCTTCTGAGCCAAGCAATGAATGGTTTCATTATTACTTGACTTACACCAATCAACCATAACATTATGACCACCTGCCTAATATTGTGTAGGTCCTCCTTTTTCTGCCAAAACATGCCTGACCTGTCAAAAACTTGAACTCGATTTGTTCCCCAAACCATGCTTGAACCATTTTTGCTTTGTGGCAGGGCACATTATCCTACTGAAAGAGGCCAATGCCTTCTGGGAATACCATTTCTATGAAAGAGTGGACATGGTCTGCAACAGTGCTTAGATACATAGGTGGCAAGCATAGAAATGGAATGTATAGAAAGGACATTCCAATTCAAATCAATGTAGAAGAATGGTCAGAGCGGCAGCCATTATTATGTGTACCATTCCATTGCAAAGATCTAGCGGCCTACTTCCGCATTTAACCGATTCGCGTTTTGTCACTGTGACAACTAACGACAATCGCCATTTTGTTGTGTACTAATCGAATGACCACGCCAAGCAGTTCAACGGTCTTTCTATCCATTCTATTTCTATGGTGGCAAGTGTCAAAGTATCCATATGAATGGCAGGCCCCAAGGATTCCCAGCAGAACATTGCCAAAAGCATTACACTCCCTCCGCAGGCTTGACTTCTTTCCATAGTGCATCTTGTTACCATGTGATCCCGAGGTAAGCGACACCCACGCACCTGGCCATCCACGTGCTTTAAAAGAAAATGTGATTAATTGGACCAGGCCACCTTCCATTGCTCTGTGGGCCAGCCTTCGCTCCCCACATACATCAAATGAGGATTGGCCACCAAATTTGGCCTGAAAGTCACTCAAATCCTTACACTTGCCCATTTTTCCTGCTTCTAACACATCAACTTGGAGGACATAAGGTTAATTTGCTCCCAATATATCCCACCCACTGAGACATTCCATGATAACGAGATTATCAATATTATTCACTTCACCTGTCAGTAGTCACAATGTTATGGCTGATCGGTGTATGTACACTGTTAGACCAAACACAATTATAGTCTTCTTATTCTGGATAATAATTAGCATATTTTTTGGTATGTTATTCTTGCTCAAACTGTTGAGTAGCGCCTGACAAACTGACATTTCTATCAGAACACAAAGACGCCATTTCCATTACAGTGGCAATTCAATATGTTATTTGTTGCTTATCTAAGTGAACAATGTCAGCAATTCTCTGAAAGCGAACTACATTTAATGTGTGTCTGATTACACAGGAAAGAAACAACTGTCAGCATTTCTCTTGCAATTCAAATTCTGCAATCACGTTTTTGAGGAGGGGTTCAGACATTTATTTACGGGGCCATGTTCCAGGAGAATGGCCTTATAATGTCCAGAGCATTTTGCACATTGTTGTTTGGAATGAGTTTGTCCACTGAAGCCTGCAGACCATCGTATGTTATTGCCACGGACCGTTATCACTCAAACTAGCAGGCAAATAGTCGAGCTTCTTTGAAGTGTGAAAATTTGGTCTGGGTACAATAACAACACTGTGTCAGCATTCAGATAAACAATACATTGAGAACGTGCTCTCGGACCATCGCAGAAATCCATAGAATTTTAATGACCTGTTAGTTTTGTTGGCCAGTGTTGGCTTACGACCATGAGGCCCTTGTGCTGTGGTCTGAGGGCTGGCCTCTTCTCAATAGAGATGATGACGCAACAAGGGTGACCCATTAATGCCTTCCCTCCTTTTTGTCCCCCTGTCAATACACCACCGGGGTTAGCATTCGGGAGCTGTTTGGTGCTGTTGCACAGTTCTATAATAAAATGTGTTCACTGTTCATTCATTTTGAAAAGTTTCCACTTAACATGTAAATGGGCTCGACCATAGCTGTAGACCCTTCTGTCTGCTTGCATGGAGAGCACCTCTTCAACTGGAGCTAAATGGGACAGGATAGTAGTCACTTGCCCACTTGCTAAAGGTTGGGTTTTAAGTATTTTATCCATTTACACAATTAGGATGTTTTGGCCTGGCCCTTCGTCTTTTGAAGGAGAGCAATGGAAAGCGATGGCAAACATAGTTAGCAGAGGATGCCTCGTGCCTGTGGTTTTTGCTCCAAACTGTTAGAATAATCCAGAAAGAGGGGTTTCCATGAGCACTGTTCTTCTTTTAGAGCGTGTGGTTGAGCATGGTGTTCTGATGGGACCACAGGACAGATTCAGACACAAGCCCTACTGTAGTGTATCCCCAGTGCAGCTGTGGGACTCAGACTGGCTCTGGGTGTGCTGGCTTCTCCTACAGACATGTGGGAGCTGCTGCAGACACGCTGTGTCTACTTTCTGGACATTACACAAGCACTTGGTAGTGACTGAAATAGCAGAAAGTAGTTGGGAAATTCAAAAGAACCGGCAATGATTGCAGAGAACCAAGATTGAAGAAATCAATAACGATGTTGTTTTCCTCCAGGCTGAGGTGGTGCCTGGTCCTCTCTGCTCGGTTTGATAAGAAACGGACGGTTTAGCGACACGTGCTTAGAGGAAGCATGTGTTTTGAACTTTGAACATCTCGCACGAACAAACCTGATCATGATTTATTTACTGTTATTGCCCTCGTATTATAGATAGAAAAGTACCATAATGTTGTCTCTATGTTGTACATTGGACAGTATAGCATGGTGTTACATGGGTACCCAACACTTCATTATTACCTTTTCGTCCAATCCCAGTTTCCAGGCCTGATTGAGGTTGTTTTTATGATTCAATTTGGCTTTGTGGTCTAGTCAGAGACATTATTCATCTCTTAAGTAAAACCTGATTGAGGCCTGTGTTTCATGCTGTTTCCAAAATTTGAATTAATAATGTAGCTGGTGTCAAGTAGCCTGGCCAAGCTGCCTGATTCCCCAACCTTACTAAACGGATATGTAGCGTTTGATGTAAGCTCGTGGGATCAGGCGGCTGTGCTGGGCTGTGTGTCAAGAGCATTATGATACGTGACATATTCTGAGTGAGCAATTTAGAAATGAGGAAATATAATATCTAGAAAAAACATGATTAATAGACAATGAAATGTTTATTGGTTCTGAGATTTGTCAATGTGAAGGTATTTAGTTGACCTTGTGTTTTAGCAGCATTTAACATGTTGACTTCTACAGTAAGGTTATGATTAGAAATGCTCTAGGGTCCAAATTTGGACCTCGAAGCCAGTTTCACTTCATTTTCCCAATGTAACCCTCTAATCTGGGATTTATTTAGACCTAGGAACACCAGGTGGGTGCAGTTAATGATGAGGTACTGTAGATCAGAAAACGAGCAGGCTGCAGACCTCAGTGTAATATTTATCACTGCTCTACGGGATTGGACCACAGACAGAGGTTGGGGATATGTCTTTTTAGTTTCTTATTCTCTCACTAATTTGTCATTAATGATACTATGACTGATCCTGCTGCTAATCCGTGACCTCAATAGGCATTTATTTTTGAGTGGCAAGGTGTCCTAGTGGTTAATAGTGATGTGACCATAGAAATTAAATCAATAGATGCCTCATTGAACTGTTTTTCTTGGTCATTTGATTAGTACACAAAAAATGGCAACTGTCATTAGTTGTCACGGTGACAACACGCATCAGTGGGTGATAAGTGATAGCTAACAGGAAAAACAGAGAGTACTATCTCAAAGTGGTATTTAGCTAGCTATCCGGCAAGATTATTTAGATCTGTCTAGCTCTCAAGGCAATTTATACATCTTATCTAACTGTAGTTTGTAATATTAGCATATATTAAAATAAAATATTTTGATGACTTACCAATAGAATATAACGCAATTAAATCCAGCACTCAAATTCCTCTTCACAACAAGGCAGACCACCTTGATCTTCTTTTTTGATATAATGGCAGATCGCAACCATCTGAAAGGTGCATACACCGCCACCTACTGTCAGGCCACAGAGATATGTTTGCGCAGCTGACTACTCCTTTGCTGCTGCAAAACTAACTAGTGAGTCTGCAACCTGCCGCAACTCGGTTCAGTGCGGAAGTAGGCTGTTAGAGCTTTGCACTGCACAACACAAAATAGCTGCCGCTCTGACCATTCTGCTACATTGATTGGAATTGGAATGGCATTTCTAATCATTCCATTTCTATGGGTGTGACGTTCGCGAACAATCCAGTTCTTTTGAATGCCTCTTAACATTTGGGTTCTTTTGAATGGTAGTTAACATTCTGAGCTACAGTCAGTCAGTGAGAAAAGCTCAACCACAATAAAAAGATGTATCGTAGATGAGCTTTGAAAAAGAAAATGAGCCAAACTCGAAAACGCAGCAGCATTTGGATGCATTTATCCAATATAAGCAGTAACAAATTTGAGTGCAACGTTTGCAAAGTAAAGTAACATTTCATTGAACACCGTCTTAAGTTCTCGTGTGGAATGTTGTTTAGATAATTGTTTAGGTTTCTGATTTGTTCTAAAATTGGTTTTGTACAACAGTTCATTATAAAAATAAATACCATGACAATAAAATATTGTCTAATATGCATGTAAAGTGTAGTATTAATTGCATTTAAGGCAAGGCAACTTTATTACATTTCATTCAGAGGGTGACAAAGCAGAGGGATATGTCGTCACCTTGTGTAACCTTTATAATGGAAGTCATTGACATTTAGGTCTGGCAGTACAATTACTGGTAGGTTAGTGCTGCTAAAACTAGTCCTCACATGCAAAATTTAATTACATTGGTGAGATGTCTGTTGGAATCTGCTCAAAATAGTACCCTATCATTATCCTAGCGATTATTCAACAGTTAAAACAAGTAGGTTACCCCCCCAAGAAAAAAGGAAGATGAGCCGTTCTCTAGAATGGCATTTTGAAATAAAGCCATAAGATCTGCCTCCTTCCAAAGAGCCGTAATTCCCATCACTAGTGGTTAAGGCGTCTGACTGGTATCCGAAAGGCCCCTGGTTCAGCCCTCGAACCGCCTAGGTAAAAGCTTTGTTGTTCAGAATATTGCCTGATCAAATCTCACTAGTGTTAAAGCTTCCAGATTCCAATGCACGGCCATAGACATCTGTATTCAAAATGATTTATATTAGCCACAGTGGAAAAGTTTGTGTTCGCTATGGCTGTTTTTCCAAAGTTGGTTGGGACTGGGTACTGTGTGCCGTGGGACAGATAATGTCTGTGTGTGGTTTGCGTGCGGCTGTGGAGCTGGAAGATGACGTGACAGTCAGAAGACGGTCAGTAATTCCCTTTCAGGAATGGAGCAGGTCTGCCCAGAGTCGTACTGTTACCAAACACATGCTGCTGCACCGGGGAAGGTGGTCCACCATTCACAGCCTGCTTGGTGTGTTGAAACCTTTTTATTTGCAAGTGATTGTGTATGACTGAATCAGCAAGAAGCTTGTGCGCAGATGAGATATTTATTCATGGTATATTTTGTTAACAGGTCATGTTGCATCTCTTGTATGTCATTTCGTATACTGTTGGCATCTGGGATTGCAAGCATTGCCGCAAAATGTCAGAACACATGGAGAACCAGCAAGCGAAGGCCAATGTTTACATGTAGCTTCTGAGGGAATTCTACATTACTTTTGAATTCAAATTTTTACATAAAAAAATTATTTTAGGTGTGGATAGTTAGTCTAAATTACATTTTGGCAGTAACATCTAAGTTAAATACCTCTTTATATTTCCATCACTCATAACGTATATTCCGCCTTCTAAGTCAAGAGGGGAGGGTTAGAGCGTATACTGTGTGTTTATACAAATGTATTTGTTTTATTGTAAATATGCTTAAAAACCCAAAATGGACATGTCACGTCAATGAGCCAATTGTTTATGGTTGTGATTCCCTGGAAAGAATTTAAATCAACCAGTTTATTTATAAGTATTTTCTTTCACTTGCTTTTCCCATATATTTTGGTAATTCGTGTTCATGTTTTGTAATATGATCTTTTTCCAGATTGTTTTTACGAGCATATTTTTAGAAGCGGTCCCAAGCTCTGCACTGTGTGTGTAACACATTTCCAGAGTGAGTGCTTGTATTGAGTTAGAGGTCTATGAAGGCCATTTTGGATGTATCAGGAACAGACAGCGCAGATGGTGTAATGCAGAGTGACAAGTCACAGTGATAGACAGGTCTATTCAACAGCTGCTCTGGTCACAGTAACCAGCCTGACTAGCCAGACCCCGCCAGTCACACACAGCCATCTGGGCCTCCCTGCATCTCTCCCAGCCTGTATTTACACCTGTATTTCAGCCTCTTTTAGTCTGCACTTGGAGGCCATAGCCATGAATGTCTCCATTTGAAAGGCCATCTCTGTCGCTGGTTGACCCCATCCTGTCCCTCCCCACCTTGGCCCATATAGGTCTATGCAAGGCTAACCCATGGGATGTGAGGTATCTGGAAGGCCTACTGGCCAGAGACAGTCTGTAGGTGTTGGAAAAGAGTTGAGGCGTTTGGTATACAATGCACACACGACCATCTGTTTTGTGACAAGTGCTTGAGCTAGCACGCTCCAAATCGATTTTTATATTGCCTTTCTGGTGTATAACACAGTGAATGATGGCTGCAATTTCTTCTCCCTCTTGTGCGAAGGAAAATGTTGCCCTGATTGATATAAAATATCCGCGCAGGTCCACACTCACAATAAAACTGAGCAGGCAAGACAATGCGCAGTATATCACTAGTTTAAGTATCAAAACGGGTGTACTCTGCTTTTGACACCGCAGCGTTTTTCTGCTTCTTGACGTCGTTGATTATCTGTCATTGTGAGGCCTGAGCTGTGAGTGCATAGCGTGCTTATCGAATGCTGTTGTCCTGTCGGGGCCCATAGGGGCCAACCCCACCAGGCTTCTCTGAGTGTTAGTCGAGTGTTAGCAATGTGATGCATCCCCCTTTCTAGACCAAACTGCACCACACACACACACACACACACACACACACACACACACACACACACACACACACACACACTGGACATGCAGGCAATTGCACCCCCAGAGTCCCCCACCCACATTCTAAAGGATTTTACACGGAGAACACCGGAAGGGACCCGACTCACTGACAACTTCACGCTTTAATCGGCTCATCTCGCCTGCAGTCCTCTCCAATGACTAGAGAAGGGGGCGGGCTCATGGATTACTCCGAGCCAGGGCCAATGGGCTGTCTTTCTCCAAAGCTGCCACCCCAGAGCGGCGGTTAGAAACCCTCAGGAACCAACCGACACCACAGACCTGGCAACCCAGTTCAGGATTGGAAGTGCCTCTGAATGTAGGCAGCAGGAAACTGGGCTCCCGCTACTCACTCATCACTCTCTCTTCCTGATCGCCTAATCTTCAACCCTTGATGGTTTCATGTAAAATATGCAGCATGTTTTTGTTTTTCAATACCTTCACTAGGCCACCCATTATGTTTGTTTTTCCTTTGTAGGTTGTGTGAATGTCCAGAGGGATTGAAACATGTTTTGGCAAAGACTTTCTCTCAACCTATTAAATGAAATCTGCTGCATTGTAAAAGATCTTTTAGAATTATTACTATTACACCAAAGTGGTCCTGAAATGGTACAAAGGGCAAAGAATGAAAGAAATAGCCTTGAGGGGATTTCCTTATCTATGTCAGAGCATCTGATATGCTCTCAGGGTTGTGTCAGATTTTTTCTCCAGCGATAATACTTGAGATCTTACATCAAAGATGGCATTATCTCTGAAAGAGCTTTGTATGCTGTGTTCATACGTGGGAATCCTAAAGGGACAGTTGCCTTTTTTCAGGTCATTAAAATTTTTCGATATATGATTGAACTACTAACCAGATGGTTCTGCATTTACGGTACTCTGATCCCTTTTTACTTCTGTAGCACAAACTGAGTCCCTCAAAAACAGGTAAAATAAATCAAATCCATATTCGATGGAATGGACTGCCCTCACTGTCATTCACATCTTGTCATTCACATAATGTTGTGTTGAACTGGATTTACTCTTCTTCCAAGTAAACCTTACTTTCTAGAAACATTCAAAAGTGAATTACCCCATTTAAGGTTTCACTAACCTTTAACAAAACCAGTAGAGTGTGTAATCTGGTTTCCCAGAATGAAGAAAACTCTTGGATCAGGGAGGGATTTGAGGAAGAAAAATACCAATTGCCAGTTCATTGCCATCTTTAGCTTAACGTTCCACAGGCTTATGGTTTTGGATCCACAACAAAAACGTAAACTAATGGCATGTTGACTCTATGTTCGGTTTGAAATTGAATAAGAAGAAAAAGAGGTCTATTAAAAATGCCACATCCTAGGTTATTGTTTTATCTTCATACCCACACACGCTCACCTTCCAGTCGTTGGGAACCGAATGGGAACGGAACTGTGGTCGTCTTGTAATTGAACGAGTGCAGCGTGAGCTGTGGTTGGGGGCAAGGCCAGTGGCGGTCATGGGAACACTCAACAGTTCGGAGAGAACAGGCCCACCAGAAAGAGGAGTGAGAGATGGCGCGCCCCGTCTCTTGTTTGCCAGGGGCATGGAGGAAGGTGCAGCTCCGTCAGTAGGGCAGGGCCCAGAGCGACGTGAGCTCATGGACCAGAGGCTATCGCTTCCACTTACCGTCAACCTGGACCCATTCCACTCAGACACGCACTGACTCATTCTATCCCTTACCTAAAGAAGTTGTTTGTATGTCGTCATCGGCGGTGCTATCACAACATCTCTGCTTTCTAGATTATTTAACAAGCCCGGAATAGCGTCCTGAGTGTTTAAAAGCACCCATGAGACCGTTGGTCCGTTTCGTCAGCACAGTATTTCAGTAAGTCTCCAAATAGACCACTGCAGCTGTGCTAAGTATTATGACATGATAATACTTCATTCCTGCTCTGACTGTCACTTTCGATGTCTTAACTCACTCTTAGAAAGGGCACTATGGTATGTCCATCACAAATGAATAGCCTGTACCTCTAATTTTGACCTCACAATTTCCATGTGTTTGTAATTGCATTGTCTGGTGAATATTCCCAGCTGTCTGTAGAGGTGGTTTGTTGAAAATGAATGAACAAACACCCGGTGGAGCAGTTGACCTTGTTGTTCCAACCAGACTTGTTTGTATTGGGCTCACTGCTGTTTACTGGTGTCTCCCAGTCATCCCCAGGCCGCCGAATGATATTCTCCATTGACAAAACCCACAAAGAAGAGCTGTAACAACGCCTCTGTTTCCAACAGTAGCCATGTCAGAATGTGGTTTGTACTATAAAATGTAATGTCTATGTTGTTTTTCCTCAAAGAGTCAGCCCATGTGTTTTTCTCTTTTGTCTGACAGGCCGTCGTATTACAACCTTTGGTTCCACTGCTGCTGTTCCGCCGTCCCTCCACTAAAGTGCAGCTGGTAAGATGTTGTTTAACTTCCTTAATTTTTTTCCAGTTAATGCGATGGCTCATTTCTGTGTACCATTTCGAGTTTGAATCCTCGCTAAGAGTTTGTGATTTCGATCTTTTTATTGAACAACAAGGACTGCAATGTAACTACCTGAACATTTATTTTAGAAACAGAATTGGTTTCATTCAATAAACAGATGTTCATAAACACAGAATTTAACTTGGTGCAAATTCAATGTGCAGAAAGTCAACTGGGATAGGAAACCATAAAATCTGATTTATGTCTTTTTAATCCGGGCAGGTTCAGGTAACCTCCTGTGTTACTTGGTTGGTCATTATGTGGTGGAAATTGCCATTCAGATTTGATTCCCTTACTGCTTAAGGAGAATGTATACCATCTCTTTTAGGAGGGTAACCCCTTTGGGTAGAGTGATAATAGGCCTACCAGCAAGTACACCCCTGGGGCTAAATTAGAGGCTACCCAGAAAGGGTGGCTCAGCGCTAGGGTGCAGGGCCAGCTTCCTGTCTGGCTGTCTCCAAGGCCCTAGCTCTTTGGCAACAGGAACGACCCATCCCCCAGTCAGCTTTGAGTTTTTCCAGTTTCCTCATCATAGAGCTAAGGCCTGACCTCCAGGATATCACCAGGAAAGGGTTTTGTTCCCGTCTCCTTGGTGTGGTCGTTAATACTGCCGAGAGCACGCAAAGTCGAGAGCACGCACACATGGAATCACGTTAGAAAGCCCAGGAGAAACTATTTGCAGAATGCAGTCAAAATACTCAGCCTGTATTTTGGAAAGTTTGTAGTAGTCTGTGACATTTGGAGAATATTTGAAATCAAACGTCTCCTATCTGGTCTTCATGTCAGAGTCTGAACTAGCTGCTCTGACATGAAGAAGCAAGAGCAGAAGAACAGAAGAAAAGGTAGTTGTGGGTCTCACAGACCATGCCTGAAGTGCCCCCTCAGCATTAACCAACAGTACATCCAGCTCCAGCCAACTTTGGCCCAGAAAAGATTAGTGTTTTCATTAACTTTTCTGTGAGCCCCTGCTTGGTATGCTGGTCAGGCTGGCCTGGGAGAGAGGCTGTGCACAGCAGTAGTGCCCAGTATAGCAGTGACCTCTAGCAGGTAGTTTCCATGCTGCAGTGTTCCCTGTTGGGCACTCAGTAGCGTAGCAACATCTGCTATGTTCGTTAGCCCCATTAAGGCAGGTCACCCTGGGAGATGACCAGGCTAGGCCATTGCTGGTGGGGAAATTGTGAAGGAGGGGATAAATAAGGCCAATGCTGTCACTTTCAACCCCTAAGGAGGTAGCGTAGTGCTCCATGCCTTTCTGGCCATGCTCTTTTTCATGCTTTATTAATTCTATTTTATGTTCTGCTTTCCCTGCCACCACTCTGCCCACTCCTGAGGTGCTTGAGGAAGAAAATGCTATTCTTAGCAAACATCCTCCTCACTAACCCTGATTAAAGGTATTTTATTAAGAAGCTCTTGAAATGTTAAAACAGTATTGCTGAAGTAGTTTTGAAATGATGGCTGCAATGTCAGCATTTGCTGTAGAATGGTTACCAAATGTTTTGAGCTGTTCATATAGGCATTGGTGTTTTTATGGTATATGGGGGGGAGTGTTTCTGTGGTGTTTCTATGGTATGTGTTTTTTTTTATTGTCACAACAGAACAGAGGAATATCAAAATATATTAAAGTTCTGATAAATAAAATGTATAATGATACAAACTTATGATATGAAACTTTTGGTCATTTGAACAAAAACACAACAACAACAAAAAATCTTAAGTTACCAGTATTAAAGTGAGTGTTCCACAGTAAATCAGTTTCATAGTATACCATTTACAAATGTTACCATAGATGATTTATGTCATATACACGTCTGTTCTTTTTCAATATATCAGAGAAAAGCCGATAGTATATTTCAGTTCCTTTCGCATCCACTGGGGGGCTTCTGTATCAGTCTAAACTTGAGTTACCACAACTCCCAGAATTCCAAGCGAA
>JACXGM010003167.1:0-43181 GCA_016801145.1 Umbra pygmaea | reverse complement strand
TTTAGGTGAATGACTTTAGGTGAATGACTTTAGGTGAATGACTTTAGGTTAATCACTTTAGGTTAATCACTTTAGGTTAATCACTTTAGGTGAATGATTTTAGGTGAATGACTTTAGGTGAATGACTTTAGGTGAATGACTTTAGGTGAATGACTTTAGGTTAATGACTTTAGGTTAATCACTTTAGGTTAATCACTTTAGGTTAATCACTTTAGGTGAATGATTTTAGGTGAATGACTTTAGGTGAATGACTTTAGGTGAATGACTTTAGGTGAATGACTTTAGGTGAATGACTTTAGATTAATCACTTTAGGTTAATCACTTTAGGTTAATCACTTTAGGTTAATCACTTTAGGTGAATGACTTTAGGTGAATGACTTTAGGTGAATGACTTTAGGTGAATGACTTTAGGTTAATCACTTTAGGTCAAAATAACAATCCATTTACCTGAACATACATCACAAACTGACTTGCAAAGGATGAGATCTGGCTTTGGGTAACGATGGGAGTCCATTTACCACTTAGGGCAGTACTGATTCTAATCAAAAGATCAAGTGCTGATGCACTATGAAAACAAATCAGATACTGAGTAACTCCATGGTGTGTCCTAGTCTTCCACTGAAGACCCAGGAATATTCCCCAATGACTGGTTAACTGAGCCAATGTAACCAGCATGTTCTATTGTGCATTGCTTGTTTAAGACTTTCAATTAGTTCTGTCTACCTACCGGTAATGTTAATTTCTAATCTAAAAACAAACACACACACACACACACACACACACACACAGAACCTAAGGAAAGAATAAAGTAGATATTTAAGATGTGTTTTAGGACGGTAAAACAACTATATATCAGGGCTTCCATTAGGCAATAAAATACTTGAAAAGCTGCTAAATGAATTGTCTTCAGGCCAAATTGTCCAAGAGAAAAACAAATTTAATTGTAGTTTAATAATTATCTTTACACTGGCAAAAAAACATTGTGCAATGGCATCAATTGGATTATTTTCCCTAGTTCACCAACACATCCATTAACCCGCCTACCCATTTGAGATGTGGCTGACAATGCAAAACAGCAAGAAAAAGATAAAAAATAAAATGTCACTTGAGGTGACGAGTGTAGGTTCTTGTCAAGTCACCAAACCAGCAAATCCATACCCTCTTTGTGATTAGGAGGTTCTTAGCCTTGCTTTTTAAAATAGTGTGTCTATTACCTTGGACATCTACATTATCTTCATTGTCTTGAACTTGAATTTGATCTTATTTTTTAACTGTTCAACACTTTGAGATACATTTTATGTACAAACTGTGCTCAATAAAAAAAACTTGATTGATCAATTATGGCTAATCAAGAAAAGATGGAATAAAAAATGACAGAACTAAATGTTATATGAGGAAAATAGGCTACAGCACAAAACAGGCAGGCTTGCTATTTGTCTTATTGTGTTGGAAGGGGAGAAAATGCACAGAATGCATTCTCAATTAGCAAATGCTAGCGTTATTTCAGCTTCTCTCAGTTTGATGAAGTGACATGAAAACTACTATTTATACAGAAGAGTCAATAAATATCAAAGCATTAAATTCATGCCAAACATGCTCTCTCTACAGTTTCCCTCATTACTCATGAACGCTACTGATATGCACCTGCATCCATATGATTACATAGCTTTGTAATGATAGTAGGCTACTACTGTTATGTTACAAACTGTTATGTAACAAGAAAATCATGTTTTGTTTTATCTTATGTATGTCTCATAAGGCTAATGTGAATAACATTTGAAAACAATTACATTACCACTAGTATTTTATGTATTATTTTTCACAATATTGCTTTAGTAGGCTATTTGTTTCTGGTAACATTTTCAGTGGTACGGAAAAAAAACAGCAAATTGTTATGCTTATTTCAATTGTTGTTTTTTATTATATTTCGTAAGGAATTTCAGCTTGCCATTCAGTAGTGTAGAGAAGAATGAGCTGGCCAATCAGCATTCTACTCACATTCATGTTTTTTTATGACTGCTAAACGCCTACACCATTCTGTTCTTGGGTTATTTCAGATACATCTGAATATGTTAGGCTGTTAAACAGACTGGCACATTGCAAAGATGTTTTAAGTGGAGCTGGTAGAAAGGCAGTTAACCTGACAATGTTGACAAAGAATACTTGAATTATTTTAGAAAAAAGTCCCAGACTACATAATAATAAAACACTTTAACCGTAGTACTTAATCCTAAACAATGTTGTAGAGGTGCCATATGTCTCTTTCAAATGTGTCGTATCTGCAAGAACATAGGAGACTGGAGCTCCCTCCTAGGCAGACTGAAGCATTGCATCTAAAGTCACTCCAGGCCAACACAACCAATCAACCATAGAATGGCAATTGCCAGCCAAAATAAATCCCTTTAAGTTGCAGTTTTAGGTTCCAGAATTAGTTTTGAATAAAAAAGTAATAGTTATCTGTGTGCTATAGTTCAAGTTATTGAATGTGCAATAGCAGTTCAGTCAGGAAACCCTGAGTGCATGGCTCAGTAAAACATCAGCGAATGTCAGGAACACACCATCCAGACTCATAGGAATTCCACAATTCACACCAAGGCCTATTTAGGTCATCAGGTGTACTCATTCAGTCTACCGCATGCCGGTCACGCCAGCAGGAAGCTGCAACATGCCCGCCACCCCTGCCTCCACCTATTTGGTTCTGTGTTTCCTTCTGCGGGGGGTTCCTTCCTCTTATACATGTTGTTATTGATATGTGTACTCATCTATGTGAGTGGGTCACCTGATTCAAGCAGGTAGTTGCTTGGTGATTAGTTGACAAATTCAGGTGTGCTAGATCTGGGATACTGTGTGGCATGGATGAGGGTCCCCGGGAGAGGTTTGAGAACCACTGATCTATTTTGTTCTTAGTAGCACTGTTATGCGCACAATCTTGCTACGGCAGTGTGTTAACCTAAAGCACAGAACCTAATGCCAACTCGCAGTTCTCATTCAGTGGTCTATTCTATATGTGGCGTTTCCCGTCTTTTGATCACATTTGGCTGCTATGACGTCACACGTGTCCACAAGCTAACCTAGTCTCCACAAACTGGAGCCATACGTATCCTAGGTAACTTAATAAGTCAGGGTGAGCAAATAGCAACAATTCATGACAGGATAGAGGCAGTCATGAAAGAAATCCCCCAAAATGTACATTACGAAGAATACAGACGCTTACAAAGCATGTAGGAACTCGTGTACAATGAATACATTTTAAGGTTGCGTTGTTTGGTAGCCTGAGGATATTTTCTTAAACTCAACCCATTTAAATTACCTGGCCAATACTTTAATCTTGTATAACCTATAGTCTAATTCATCATCAACAATCACATCCAAAAAGCCCATCCTCAGTTGAAAGTGTTAGCCTCACCAATCAGGTCATCATTGGCTTAACTATGATATTCATTGCCCCTGTACAAACGTCAGATCTAAGACTGAGACTGTGAGGTCTTCTTACAAACACACATGCAAACACCCCCCCACCGAACATACACACACGTCTCACACTGCGCTGCATCAGTTTGTAGATTGAACACATCAGTATTTGATTTAATATATTAATCTCGTTACTGTCTTTTTTCTTGTGACTCACATGCGGAAATTCTGGGAATCACCAATCAACCTAGACTAGTTTATTACCAGACACAGTGTATGAGATGGACCAGACTTAATTTTTCTTATCAAGAAGCTCAGTGAGTCACCATGACGCACACCGTTCCTGAGGAGAGGTTCCGAAACAACGTAGATTGGCACAAACAGACCGTTACGTAGTCACAAGTATTCAATCAGTGCAAATGGATGTGGTGTGTGTATCTTCCATTATGAAGTTAGAGTGTCGCTCAATCCTGATGTGTAAGTAATCACCATTTACCCACAGCATTACATAAATTAAACGATTTGACTCGAAAAACAAACACAGACTGACAGAGAGCAACAGACGTAAAGTAAACACACTCGTACATCAAACACACACAAGCACAGACACACACCAATAAACCCCCCCATACACACAGTGAAAGTCTGGGGTGCCATGGCAACCCAAATCAATCTAGGGCTTGAGTCAAATTGACTGCAGTTGCCTGTCTCTCATGCCCAAAAATACTCTAATTTACTGCTCTGCCTTTATTATTAAAACATGTCTGTCTGGCCTTTCTCTCTCTCTGTGTCTCGCTGTCTCTCTCTGTGTCTCTGTGTCTCTGTCTGTCTCTGTCTCTCTCTCTGTATATGTCTCTCTGTCTGTCTCTCTGTCTGTCTCTCTGTCTGTCTATCTCTGTCTCTCTGTCTCTCTGTCTCTCTGTCTCTCTGTCTCTTTCGCTCTGTCTCTCTCGCTCTGTCTCTCTCTCTCTCTGTCTCTCTCTCTGTCTGTCTCTCTGTCTGTCTCTCTGTCTGTCTCTCTGTCTCTCTCTCTCTCTCTGTCTCTTTCGCTCTGTCTCTCTCGCTCTGTATGTCTCTCTCTCTGTCTGTCTCTCTCTCTGTCTCTCTCTCTGTCTCTCTCTCTGTCTCTCTCTCTCCGTCTCTCTCTCCGTCTCTCTCTCCGTCTCTCTCTCCGTCCCTCTCTCCGTCCTACTCTCCGTCTCTGTGTCTCAGGAATGTGTGATAGCAGGAACACACTTCTGGACTAAATGTTAATGACATACAGACATATATCTTTAGAACATCTATAGAGCATTCATGTCGATTCATGCAAAATGTCATTTTTAGGTATCTAAATAATGCATCGTTATAATACCAGCATAGCGTCTTTGTTATATATGTTTTCAAAAATGTGCTTCTGGCGTAGCAATTCTGCTGATTGCTTTTGCCAGCCCCATTATTTGTTTTTCAGAATATATGATTTATTTTACTGAGAGGGTGGAAAAAGACAGAGAAGAGTTCTTGAATATTTCCTCGAAAGCAGCACTTTACGCATACCTTCTTCTGAATGGATGAACATTCCCAATTACACAAAATTTCAATGCATTCTCATGGGAAGTAGTGGGTAATGGAAATTTTGCTGCATTACGTAGGCAGTCCTATGATTTAGCCAATGAAAGTGTGATGTTTTTTCACATATTGAATCTCCATTCTACCGGAACACTTCCAAGAATAGACCAACTTTTTGCTATTTTAAAGTACTTGGGGAACTTTAGTTCAGGGATAAAATTCTAGGTTAGTTAGGTAAATTTTACGGTAAGGAGAGGTTAATGTTAGAGTAAAGTTACAGGTACAATATGTAGTTTTACAAAACAATAACAAAAGATGTACTTTGCATTAAAAAAGCAAACATCCCTATAACTATATTATATATATTTCTTAGTTGTGTACTTACATTATCCTAAATGTTTCAGACAACTTTCACCCAGAGAAATTTGTAATATAATAAGACACGGGACATTTCATTTTGTCTTCCGTCAATGGCGTCATATAACCTTTGACTGCTATAGTTGCTCTAAGTTCCAGGGAACAGCCAAACATAATGTGAATAAAGTTATAATATTTTTAACAATACATTACTTTGTCAGTGAAAATCTTTTCTGCCGGAGACGCTAGATTGGAAGGTTGTTATTGACGACTATAACAAAACCCATGATCCCACGCTACTTCCCGACGTCAAACAAGTACATCTTTTGCTATTGTTTTGATTGAGAGACCCCTAGCGGCCAAAAAATACATATTGTAGGTTTAAGGTAAACTGACTTTTCTTAAATTTCATAATCGTAAGAGGCATAAGTTGTTCTGCCTCTGGAAACGTCACACGTGGACGTATGTTTAGTTTTTTTTCCGATTTCATACAGTTTTGTACATATCCCAATGAAAACAGCATGAACATTTAATAATTTAGGAGACTCTCATGTCCAGAGCATTATACGGTACTGAGAAAATAAAACAATTCTCATTGGCCTCCAGTGGGAATCAAATTCGAACTTGCTCTTATCAAGTGTGCTGAACTTGACTCCAACAAATTTTCACAGGGACATTTTAAACATAGCCTTCAGGTATATTTGACAGACATTTACATGTGTTGATTTGGAGATGGGTTGTAAATTAGTAATAAAACAATGTTGGAATATGATCCTTGACAACACAATTTAACATTACCATTAAGAGTAACATTACCATTAACCCTTACACAATGAATGTTAGTGAGAACAAGGAGGGGGAAAAGGAAAAGAAGAAGTTAAACAGAATGAAAAGAAGGAGAGGAAGCCAAATATTTTTTCCTTCCTTTATCATTTAAAATTCTTTGTAATGAATTATACATTTATTGAGAAGCGCCTGTAAATGATTCATAAGAAATCCTATAAGGAAGCATATATTTTATTTTTTATGTCAAATATTTCTCTTTACAATAGAGGTGGTTGTTAACATGAAAATTAAGTTTAAATCTCCAAACGTAATTTTTCTGCTCCAAAAGATAATGAGACATCTTACATGTTACTGGGTTTATGACACTTAGACAGGCACTTCAGAATCATCCAGTATAAGCTGATCGGGTGGAAGATTGACCTATCCAAATACATTTTCTTGCTACATGTTTAGCCATTTATGTACTGTATGTTTGGTTGACAAATTCTGTGAAAAACATTAGACAAATGTAAAGACAAAAGTCTTTACAAAAGGAAGCATTTTTCACCCAAATTTCATGATTTTTACAGGGATTAAGACCCTGCCTTATTGCTGCAACTCCTAGGGGATTCGGGACAGTCAATATCACGATATGTTTCCTCCAAAGCACATACAGTGCTATTCAGTTGTTTACATGCTGTACACTCAACCAGGAAGTCTAGACTGCAATCCCAATGAGATGAGGAAACACACTCTTCCGTTTCCTACATTTATTGAGATCACAGGCACTCAAGCATTCACAAGTCGCAACGAGGCAAGAAAACTATGTTATAACCTCACCAGCCGCGGTTGGTGGATCTTAATTGGGCATGCCGGGCTCGCATTACAGTACGTTCGGCACCAGAGTGAATGGATCTTAACTGGGGACGCCAGGCTCGCATTACAGTACGTTCGGCACCAGAGTGAATGGATCTTAATTGGGGACGCCGGGCTCGCATTACATTCGGGACCGAAGTAAATGGAATGGTGTGCAGCGCATCAAACCCATTGTGTGATACGTTGCGTTTCCCCCAGTTCGGACGGTAATGCGGCATCCACAATTAAAATCCACTGACCGCTGCTGTCGCAAACCCAGAGAGTGCAAGCATTTTGCACTGCCACATTGTGCCTGGGCTATTTCAGGCAAAATATTTAAAAAAAATAATCCTGCAATGAAAAATCTAACTGCAGATAGTGACTTTATTATTGCACCTTTTAAAAGGCTCTCCCGGAAAGACACTTTTCTAAATGGTAAAAATACTGTGATGCCTGTTTTTAGATATAGTTATATCAGAACCTGTTCAGATCTATTATAATGCTTTCTTTACAGGAGATGGCACCATCTGGTCTACTGCCTAAAGCAGACCTGGGAATTCAAGGCTGGGTTGGGTAAGGACAGGTACTGCAGATTAATCTCATGGATTCGCTAATGTATTCATGTGGAAGTTGAATACTGTTAAACTAATTGAGTAGCTCTGTTTACGTCTTTGTCCTTGAAAGAAGAAGTATTTTCGCACGCTGCCAATTTTAACCACACATTTGTTTTAGTTTACATGGACTTCTTAACTTTGTAAATCCTTCGCTCTCTCAATCTCTACATGACCTCATCCCATCCCTCTCTCTTCTTCGACCCCTCTCCTTATTCACCTCCAATCATCAAGAGAGCCCTGTGTAACCCGCCCTTACTGCCACGCTACCTGCTTCGCTCAAACACAAGAACAACATTTACATGAAATGAAAGGGGAACACCTTCAAAGTCAACAGTGCTGACAGCTCCGGTTGTGTTGCGCTCCAACACTCACACTGCAGGGAGCAGAGGGGCGAGCAACACAGGGAGATCAGACAGGTTAGGGGAATGAAAGATAGTGAGTGTGTGTGTGTGAGAGAGAGAGAGAGAGAGAGAGAGAGAGACAGTCACAGAGAATGAGATGGAGAGAGAGTGATAGGTGGAGAGTGAAAACAAAGAGCGAGAGAGACATAGAGAGAGACAATAGAGAAAGAAGGAGGAGCTAAATAGTAAGAATGGCTCATTGCATTGGGATGACAGAGGCTTTTCACAGGGCTGGAAAGACACAAACTAGCCATCCAGAGGTATGATGTGTAGGCGTCTGCCAGCAGGACTCTATGGCACCCCCATTAACATGGAAACCTTGGGCCCAGAGCAATCTTCACGACAGCCAGGATTTTGGCTTGTGATAAACATTACACCTCTGGCTCAACACCGACACGCAACAGGAGCAAAGAGGACTCTTCCATGGGATTTACAACAACAACCTGTACAAAATCGATGTAAAACATCTAAAACAGGGGTGTCCAAACCCTTCCATGGAGGGCCTAGTGTATGCTGGTTTTTGGTCTTTCCCTTCAATTAGAGCATAATTAGGACCTAGACTGCCAGGTGAGGGAAGATCTTAACCAATTAGTGAGCTACTCAATCAGAGTAGTACAAGGTAAAAGCACAAACCTGCATACACTAGGCCCTCCATGGAAGGGTTTGGACACCCCTGATCTAAAACCATGCACAACATCTACACAATCCAGATCATCACTATCCACAACATCTAGCTACAACATCTAGCAACAACATCTACACAGACCACAACATCTACAACATGGACAACATTGTGTTACAAAATCCATGTTTACTTACAAGATCTACCACAACATGTGCATTTACAATATGCGCATATTCTGTACAAAGTCTAGATTTAACATCTACAGTACACTGTCTAGTTACAACCCCTACAACATCCACAACTGCTAGTTTAATTTAAATTGTATATTTTAAAACTTGTATATGACTTAGTTATAACATCTAAAACAGGAGGCTAAAACATCTACGGTAAAATGTATATTTCCATCATCTACGACATCTAGGGTAAAATGTATATTTCCATCATCTACAACATCTACGGTAAAATGTACATTTCCATCATCTACAACATCTATGGTTAAACTTTTTTTTTCCATCATCTACAACATCTACAGTAAAATGTATATTTCCATCATCTACAACATCTACGGTAAAATGTATATTTCCATCATCTACAACATCTACGGTAAAATGTATATTTCCATCATCTACAACATATAAGGTTAAACTTCTATTTCCATCATCTACAACATTTTGATACAATATCTAGAATGTCCAGTATCAGCATCTAGCTACAACTCTAGCTACAACTCTAGCTACAACTCTAGCTACAACTCTAGCTACAACTCTACAACTCTAGCTACAACTCTAGCTACAACTCTAGCTACAACTCTACAACTCTAGCTACAACTCTACAACTCTAGCTACAACTCTAGCTACAACTCTAGCTACAACTCTACAACTCTAGGTACAACTCTACAACTCTAGCTACAACTCTACAACTCTTGTTACAATTACAACATCCTTAATGTGATATATAAGATGTTGTAAATGTTGAAAAACCCATTTATTGTCAACAATACCAGTATGAACACATGTAAGTAAACACAAGAAGCAGGAGTGGGAATGTATTTTTTAGTCAAGGATGTGATAACAGTTTAACAGTCATCTCTCTCACTATGGCTGGTAGAAGTGTGATATAACATTTGTTTTACTTGGTTGTTAATAGATGGTTGATAATAGTGTTGAGAAACGTTCTGGGCAAAAAACTGTGATACTTCAACGTTGATTTAATAGTAGTATACAGTACAGAACCTTTGTCAGTATCACATCCTTGAGATCTACAATTTAATGCTGGAAACACACACACACACACATAATAAATCTAACCAACCAAGTATTTACTCCAATGCCCTAAAAGCCAAAAGACAAGGACACATGTAGAACGTTCCAGACACACAAAAGCACACGAACGCATTGCTATGGTGTTGTCAGCACTAATTGATGCAATTAGAGATCAAATAAACAACCAGGCAAAAAAAAGATGTTAAGTGACTAATCAGCCAATATGTGTATTTTTCTCAGACAGCTGATTTTGCACACACTAATGGACTGCAGTACACTTATGCACATGCGTCCACACATACCCACACACACAAACTAACTGGAAGCTCCAAATTAACATGGCCACCATTCACATACTTCCCCTCGTTGATGTGTCAATTTGTTGGTCATTGTGAAAACATTCTTCCTTAAAATGACTTTCTGGGATGGAGTCTGGTAATGATTGACTTCTGGAGAGAGAAGGCAGCAGGCTGTTGTTGTTGTTTGGTTTTTTTGTATTTTGACAAGTTAAAAAAAAACAAACACAGAAAGAGCCTATAAACAATAAACAGAACAATGAGAAAGAAATACATTATTACTGCTTGGTTTGTATTATGTAACCAAGATGGACGCCTTTGTTTGTCTGAACAGGCTGTCACTCCTGGAGAAGACTGACATTCTGAGTGAACGACAGGCACACAAATGAGAGAAAATCACTTTCAACGGGAAACAAGACTTACAAGCGTTGATACAACCAGAAACCCCGTTAACCCTCGATCCCTTAACATCAACCATGGTACTCTTCAAGGGAGC
The DNA here is from genome assembly GCA_016801145.1 of Umbra pygmaea. Lineage (NCBI taxonomy): Eukaryota > Metazoa > Chordata > Actinopteri > Esociformes > Umbridae > Umbra > Umbra pygmaea. The sequence goes on along the minus strand of JACXGM010003167.1, from coordinate 32,551 downwards.
GGTTCACTGTGGAAATGCAATGTTAATATGTCTTACCCCTAAACACAGGCGGCACCTCAACAAATCCAAGGCGGTCCCCATCTTCTTAAAGCGGAATTAGCGGTTGTGACAACGTTTTGAATGTCAATCCTCAGGATCAACATTATATCACAGTAATGTGGTTGTCTCTACTGGGTTCTTCTAAATCCAATTACAGACCTGTCTTTTCTGCTCATTTCCAACGAGACCATTCCCTACACCAATGATGATTGGCCTCTGGTTATGTCCTTTGAATTGACATATTTACTATAACAAATCCAATAGGAAAATCAATTTGGGCAAATTCAAAGTCATTACAGCTGACAATGTAAAAATATATCCACGCACTAGTCCTACATGCCCAACTACTTGCACGTGTTGAAGGAGAAAGACGTCTACCCACACTTTCACACACACATACGGTCAGACACACACCCAACCCCAGACATGCACCTTTTACCAAGATCTCCCATGAAGTCTTCCATGGCGGTATCACATTCACCCTACTGTAGGTTATTTGAGAAGCAATTACAAAGCCTGGTCAGGTAATGAGGGATCCTTTTACCAGATCCCATGACCAGGAACAATAAGGACCACTTTAAACTTTAATGAACACAACCCAACTCCTCTTTATATGCCTCAGGTAATGGTCCTGAAAAACCTGGGTGAGGGGCCACTCAACATCCCTTTTCTCAAACCGGGCTTGTCATGAAAAGGTTGTGTACAGAGTAGGACATGTTACTGTATGGGTTGGTAAGGTTGGTTTCACAGGGCTCTGTTGGTAGGAGTTTGTCCATTTCGTTTAAAAAGTTTGAGGTTCATTGGGGTATATATTATCAGGTTGCTTAAGGGTTAGCGATAGTGCTGCAGAACTAACATTATTCACATTTAGGGCAGGTAGGCTCTAAAACACAAGGCGGACGAGGAGAATACAGCATGAAGGATGTTAACAGCTTGGCAGTGATTATCGTGTACCAAGTCGTCTGGAGGGCAGATGGCTGGTATTAAAATGTCGGTAGAGTGTCAGTTAAAGGATGGTGTGTATGAGAGGCACAGACTGCCGTGAATGCAAATGCTATATCGTTAACGGACCTGAAAGCCTTATTGACACTCAAGGTCTGCCAGAAGTTGTAAACTTGAGTTCAGTTGGTAGTTAGTCCACGTTTTATGAAACCACTTTCAACAATATTATCATTGACCTACTGTAGGCAGAAGCTGCAGATGAGCTGATTTTATTCAAAATGATTCATTTTGACCCATGACAAACGGTAAAGACTAAAGTATGCCACAATCACAAAAGCTTGACAAATACAGTCTTCTGAAAAAAAAATCATAATAATTCTCATGCTTTTCAAAGTAAAATGTATCACAGTGTGAAAGCATACACATAGTGTTTAATCTGACATCCCAAAACCATGAACCATTTCTGAGGAACCAAGCACACATTCTACTTGCTTCAACACAATTTGTGATTCCAGTTCACTCGTGTTGCAAAACACTACACACAAATCCCAAAGTGTGAGTACATTTGTCTTTGAGAAAACATGAGCCACCAGACAAAAGTCAAAGTGCCAGTGCACTACAACACATTTTACCAGTACAAACCCAGTTATCCTGTCCTGTCAAGCATAAAACAGGGACACAAGGATGAATCAGGAAAAATGTAGCAGCAAAGAGTAGGAACAGGATAAGACTTCAGATGAGGATGGTGAGGGAATATTTCAAATGAAATAAGAGACACACTGGTTGATGGTATAATCAACCGTGGGATGAGTATGGGGGAAACTGGGCAGTAAGTGCAACCCAATGTGAGCCACTTCACTGTGGTCATCAAGGACACTCAGGTTAAGAGAAGTCCACCTGCTGGTGGGAGAAACCGTCTCTTCACCCAAGAACAAGATGATGAAACAGTCAACGTGGTATTTCTTGATGCTGTTTATGACCTTTTTATTCCCACCCCCAGAGAGACAACATAAGGCCACACTACTTATGCTGACATATGGGGCAATGTGAGCTTCCAATGTGCAGGCCTAATCCAAGAATGGTTCACAAACAACCCCTAGATCCAAATAATTTTCCTTCCATCATACTCCCCCTTCCTTAATCCAATTGAGCATTTGTTTTCTCATCTTGGAGAAGGTGTACAGTATGATCAGAACTTGAGGCCAAATCAACATAACAGGCAGGACAATGCCTGAGTTTCTTTTTACTGTAATGCTTGTTGGTACCAAATATATGTGTTACTTTTGCGTCCATTTATAATTTTTGGGGGGTCAGGATCATACCTTATGTGAAATAAAGTTATCCTTTACTTTATTAGTAGATATTTTTGTTTTCCTACATGACTCTTACATTTTGACAAGAATGTCAACATATTTTATTAATGTTAGCAACAGATATGATCAAATACAGTATGTGTGCATGATTCTGACACGATTATTTGAATTTAAGGGCTGTGTATAAAATTGTTAAGCCATAATAAAATTTTACCCTGTGTGTGTATGGTTTTGGAGATGTGGCTTTTTATAATGGGCTTTGTGTTAACAGTTTAGATGTTTTGGGAGTATTATTCAGAGAAACGTGTGTATCCAAACTGTAAGTCAGGTACTTACAAAGTTCCTCTTGAGCTTGCCCTTACCACTGCGACTGCCTTTGGTTTCAGGGGGCGCAGATGAGCGACAGTCCACCATGTCCAGTTGGTCGTCCACAGAGGCGCTTTTATGCATGTAGGCGGCGCGCCTCCGGAAGTGAGAGAAGGGTGACTGGGAACGCGGGCGTGCAGCGGTACACGGACGCCCTGTCTCCTCCTCGCACTCGACATCGTCCTCCAGGCGCCATGGCTCCCCTGAACGAGAGAAAGTCAGCAGGGGGTGAGGAATATTTTTAAGGTCACATGCAATAGTTGTATGGAAATATGCATGATGATATAGCAACGATATGAGAAAAATAATCCCACTCATTGCATTGAGGTTTCCTGTAATTAATACAGAAACTCTGTTCAATAAGCAACATTTAGTCAGGATCATCATTCACTAAATACTTTAAAATGTCTAGAAGAGTTTTATTATGTTTCTATAAATATTATTCTATATTGTTTGGTATTTCCTAAAAGCTATTGAGCATGTGACTTATACAACATATACATGAAGAATTGTTTCACTGTCACAGTATATGTAGTGAAGTGAAGGATAAAGGAAGACCAAGGCAACAGATGATGATTGTACTTGCTCGTTTTAATAAAACACAGTCTGGGAAAGCATGTACAACGTAGTTGCATGGTAGACGTGAAACAATGGCACATGGAATATACTAAATAGCTTGTGTGCTCTTATAGTAGCACGAACACAGATAGCTAAAGTAGATAGGATAAGAGTGTATGCATAATACATACACCTCACAGACTCACTTGTCACAACAATAGTACAGCTCCCGGCAGCCTTCCAAACGAAGAGAATAAACAATTCCACAGAACCTTACACAGACAGTAATCAATGACCGACAACCTCTCTCTCAGTCTGCCCAGCTTATATGCAGTACTCTACCTAGCTAAGTGAACACGGCTGAATCTCATCATTAATCAGATCTACAAGATATCAGTCCAACCTGACCTGACCCCATCCTATCAAAGACTGGGAGAGCGGTGTCATGCAACTTAAAGGGATATTCACACATTATTAAACAGGAACCAAATCACAATGCAAAGCACTGAAACACATGATATATGAATAAATGAACTAAACATTATATGGAGTCCATGCTCAAAGTTCATGTACGCCAGCCCTCACTGGGCTGGGTGTGACATTCACTGTGATTTGCTCTATTGTAAGAATGCGGCTGATATTTTTAATTAACTCAGGATACAAGATTAACGTTCACTCTCGTACTATACATTGTGCATAAATCTTGTTTTGTGTAAAAGAAATCTGCATTGCGTGCACCCTCACAAAGCGTGCAAAATCTTTGTAGAAATGTGACACTTAAAGCCCTGTCTTTCTCGGAAAATGATTGCGCCATTGACCAACAACAACCTGGTCTAAAGTCAATGGCACAGCATGTCATTGTTATTTTAACAGCAAATTGGTCAAATGCACCTAGGCGTATGCACAGCGCTAGCACAGTATACTTGATGCACACACACAGGGAAGCGCAACAACACACACACATGTAAACTATTACATATAAATATATTACAGTGCAAATCCGCCATCATAATGGCAATGCGCGAAAGGTACAAACGCGCCTGGCTCTTAAAGGGAATGGAAGATGAATCTCTGATTGGTTTATTGCATGTTATGCCCAAAACACACCTATGAATTAATGAAGACTCTCAGTACAACCCTTTTAGACCATGTGCCCGGCGCATGGACCCTTTTATCTGCTGTCAAACTAGCAAAAGTGGATTTGGACACGCCCAAAGCGCACTTGCGCCCCTCGCCCAGATCTGCATTGATGGGCACTCAACTAGTCATTGTGTTACAAATGTTAAACACCCAACCCCACACATGCTGATTAGATGACGTTAAGGGTGTGGTGTAGAGAGAGGGAGATCGAAGCAGATAGTAGATGAAAATAGGTGGTTGTAGACAATCCGGGAAACCAAATATAATAAAGTTGCAGGCGAACAGTTGAAGCGAGTGCACAACGGATATAGTTATATAGCTTACTATGCTCTCATGGTGGCATAGACACTGACAGGCAACATACAAGTAAAGAGAGTACGCATAAACTTCCTAACTACAACAACACTCTTTTCACAACTTACAAAATGTTGTAGCTCCCAGACAGCCTTCTCACCCAGTGACAAGATAATATTATTAATGAATTAATAATAATTAGAGCAGACTATATCTAAGTAAACAGGAGGAAGGCACCACACTTACAGTATACTGTACACATACATATGAAATAACAAGAAAAATCAACAGTGCATTACACTGGCCATATTAGAACACAAAGATACCCACAATAAATAATAAATACACATATATCTAAATGGGTCCTTACTCATTTCAATGGAACAGGTGTCTCTCCCTGTTGCGAATCCCTTTCGTGTATGTAGGTAGTAGAGACAGGAGCGAAGGAAGTGCACTAATGCAATAGCGTTTATTTCCAAACAATTCAAATAAACAAAACAATACTGCCACGTGGGGCTAAACAGAGGATATCTTGACACACACCGGGAAACACGCAACAGGAGACATTGATCGACAAGGTGTACACGGAAACATGAGGGCTAAATACTAAACAACTAACGACTAACACAAGACACCTGGGAACTAAAACACTGATGTAACCAAACAGACCTAACTCAGAGCTATACATGAAACAGACACAAGAGGGAGCCAAAACACAACACATGAGTGAGCAAGGGAGTAAACACAGGGAATAAACTAAACAATAGTCCATCTAACAGCCCACCCAGGGCTGGACGTTAAAGTAGCCCCCCCCAATGCCCACACTCTGGGGTGGGCAAAACAAGGGGACCGGTGCAAGAAGGGCAGAGGGCCCGGGGTCAGGGGGAACAGAGGGCCCAGGGTCAGGGGGAACAGAGGGCCCGGGGTCAGTGGGAACAGAGGGCCCGGGGTCAGGGGGAACAGAGGGCCCGGGGTCAGGGGGAACAGAGGGCCCGTGGTCAGGGGGAACCGAGGGTGGCCCGGGGTCAGGAGGAACAGAGGGCGGCCCAGGGTCAGGAGGGACAGAGGGCGGCCCAGAGTCAGGAGGGACAGAGGGCGGCCCGGGGTCAGGAGGTACAGCGGGCGGCCCGGGGTCAGGAGGGACAGCGGGTGGCCCGGGGTCAGGAGGGACAGCAGGCGGCCTGGGGTCAGGAGGGACAGCGGGTGGCCTGAGGTAAGGCAGTTCAGGCGGCCAGGGGCAAGGCATTTCAGGTGGCCACGGGCAAGGCAGTGCAGGCGGCCAGGGGAAAGGCATTTCAGGCGACCGGGGCAAGGCAGTGCAGGCAGCCAAGGGAAAGGCAGTTCAGGCCCTGGCGGCAGGGGGTCTGGGAGTCCTGGCGGCAGGGTGTCTGGGAGCCCTGGCGGCAGGGTGTCTGGGGGTCAGGACGACCTCGGCGGCAGGGTGTCCGGACAGCGGCGTCAGTGACGGGGGTCCGGACGGCAGCATCAGTGACGGGGATCCGGACGGCGGCGTCAGCGACGGGGGTCCAGAGGGCGGTGTCGGCGATTGGGGTCCGGACGGCGGCGTCAGCGACGGGGGTCCGGAGGACAGCGGTGGCTGAGCAGGGGGTCCGGAGAACAGCGGCGGCTGAGCAGGGGGTCCGGACGTTAGCGACAGCTGAGCAGGGGGTCCGGACATCAGCGACGGCTGAGCAGGGGGTCCGGACTCCTCCCAGGAGGCGTCATTGCCAAACCCTGGCGGCAGAGGGAGGAGTAGGACCTCCAGGTCCGTGGCCAGGAGGGGCTCAGGCGTGGGTGACGCAGAGCAGGCGGCGGGAGACTGTGGCAGTGGGCAGACTGCTGGAGACGGTGTGCAGACTGCTGGAGGCGGTGGGCAGACTGCTGGAGGCTGTGGGCAGACTGCTCGAGGCTGTGGGCAGACTGCTGGAGGCTGTGGGCAGACTGCTGGAGGCTGTGGGCAGACTGCTGGAGGCTATGGGCAGTCGGCCATCTTGTAGAGTGGAGCCGTGAGCAGGTCCTCCAGGGCCTCCTCCTGGACAGGGCTGCCACAGAGGTGTACGGAGTCCCCACTCCACCCTGCATAGCCCCCCCCGAAAAACAGAAGGCCCTAGGGACGGGAACTGGGGCTCTAACTGACCCTAGATGGGGCATAGGGTCCCTAATGTTTGCGAAAAGGGGAGCCCTAAGGAACATGACAGGAGGCCTAAGTGCAATAACTGGGGGCCTAGGGGCAGGAACTGGCACACAAATTTCTACTAATAACTACAATGTTTGCTCATGTTGTTGTTTGCATATGTGGTTTAACCATCTTACACCTTTGTTCTGTACATTAACTTGGAAAAATGAACACATTGCAACATCCATTATAAGGTTTGTACAGAACGTTGGTGTTTATCCCTAAATAATTTCTAAATTGTTCACTTGACCCTGTAGTAGTGCACTGTCAAAGTGCGGGATTCATTTCAGCCACGTTGTAATTTTGTCCTTGTGTCCTGCGTTTTGTTCAGTTTTTCTTTAGTTTAGTCTTGCGTAGGTTCTAGTGTTTTTCCATTTGTATGTATGCCTCCGCCGTCGCCTGGCCTCCGCCGGGCTCTCCTGCCACCTGGCCTCTGCCGGGCACTCCTGCCACCTGGCCTCCGCCGGACACTCCTGCTGCCTGATCTCCACCCGGCTTTCCTGCCACCTGCCCGCCTCCAGCATCCTCTGCTGCCTGGCCTCTGCCGGGCACTCCTGCCACCTGGCCTCCGCCGGACACTCCTGCTGCCTGATCTCCACCCGGCTTTCCTGCCACCTGCCCGCCTCCAGCATCCTCTGCTGCCTGGCCTCCGCTGGGCACTCCTGCCACCTGGCCTCTGCCGGGCACTCCTACCGCCTGGCCTCCGCTGGGCACTCCTGCCACCTGGCCTCCGCCGGACACTCCTGCTGCCTGGTCTCCACCCGGCTTTCCTGCCGCCTGCCCGCCTCCAGCATCCTCTGCTGCCTGGTCCCTCCCGGGCTTTCCTGTCGTCTAGCCACCTCCATTGTCCTCTGCTGCCTGGTCCATGCCGGGCTCTCGTCCTGCCTGGCCTCCTACTGGCTGGCCTCCTCCTGCCTGGCCTCCAGCTGCCTGGTCTCCTTCATTGGTCCAGGCTGCTTGTTCTGCACTGATGCAACCCCCTCCTCTAAAGTTTTGTTGCGCCAGAAGTCGCTCCTTGGGGGGTACTGTAATGTTGTCCTTTTATCCTGTGTTTTGTTTTGTTTTCGTTTTTAAGTTTAATCTTGCATAGTTTCTAGTGTTTTTCCATTTGTATCTATGCCCTTGTGTTTTTCCTTCTCCCTGATTCCTATGAACACATCCCCAATCCATAATCCCCTCCATCCCAAATCCCTTTCCAATCAGCCTGTAATCAGATTACCTGTTCCTTATTTACCCCTATATATATATTCCTGCCCTGTTGTGTTTCTCATTGTAAGGTATTGTTTTTCTGTGAACCTACTGTTCCCTGTTCTGGCTATGTTGGAGTATTCTATTTTTGCCTTGGACATTGTTTTTGGATTATAGCTGTTGTACCTTTAACCTGTGATTACCTGGACTTGTTTTGTCTTTTGACCAGATTTTTGGATTCTACCTTGTACTTTTGCCCTGTGAATCTTCCGTGTTGCCAAACTCTGCCTGTCCATTGGCCATGCATTTTCTGGTATCGTATATGCCTTTATACAGTAACCTAAACCTGCTTGCACTTTGTTGACTATTCGTGATTCCTGGGAACTGTACTATTTGGAACTTGTCAAGTGTACTGAACAATCTATTCCTTATTAAATCACATTATTATAATTTTACTCTGAGTCTGGGACCTCTTCCCTTCGGGGTATACTGGGAATCACTACACGCTTTAAAAAATTAAATGCATATAGAAATAAAATATATTTTTGTACTTGACTTCACACTAATAGGATTCGTCATCAGAAAAATGCACTTCATTTCATTTGTGCTGTTAAAATAATGTTATTGCCCACATTAAAAATAGCTAATGTCATTAAACGCATACAATCCCCCTAGCCCTGGGTCGTCTGTCTGAGCCCCGAGTGTTTTGAAAGTCTGGTGATGAGAAAGGAAGGGTTAGTTGGCCACCATTCAACCTGTGCTTACAGTTTGGGCGCAGCCGTTTAGAAAAGCGGAGCTACGTAATTCATTGAATATATATATATATACACAGGGTTCTAAATTAACACCCGCCAACCCGCTAAATGCACTTACTAGCCAGTTTGACCTAAATGCATGTAGCATTAAATGCATGATACATAAGGCTCTGTTCTCTGTCATTTATCCACCCTGGCAGTACTTACCTATATTTCCCATGGACACTGTGCTGTACCGTTACATGATGACGTTTCATACGCCGATAGGCTGCACGCAGTTTACAGTGAAACCAGCATGAGAAACCATGGAAATGAACAGAGCGTCCACAAGAAAACACAAGGAAGAAGAACGAACGGAGCCAGAGCAGGGAGCATAAGAAGTTAAGATTAAACTAAATGCGGCAGTGGTTTAGACAGTCTTCTGGGGGCGAGAAGAGGAAAAAGGCAGGGAATGTGGATAATATCGACAGAGAAATGAAAGAAGAAAATGTCATTCCAAATGGCTGATGTGTCATGAATGACTTGTGTTTGATCACGAAAATGGTATCATGTTTTGGCAGGATAGCTGCATGTAAGCAAAAGAAAAAAGTAAACGAACAATTTCTTGGTGGGAACTAATCGTTTTAAAGTACAGGCAGTAAAGGACCATGAGAGTGCCCAAAGTCATCAGGAGTGCCTTAGGATTAAAACTGCCAACACAGGTCGTATTGAAGAGAGCCTTGCTGGGAGAAGCCTCGCTTTATTGAAGACGTCTGAGTTGGAGAAGATGCAGCTACTTTATCGAAATGCCCACGCCATCGGAAAAAAAGGGCAGGCCTTTCACCGACTTTGCACGGATGAGTGAGTAAGTGAATTAAATGTTACTATTTACATACATGTTTCAGAAACAGTGCAATTAATATGATTCAAAGTGGTTCCATAGACACAGATGAAACTTTACATTTGGGGACTTCAAAAATAAAAATAAATCTCACGCTAATGTACTGTGTTATATGCGCTAACAGTGGCTTCATTTACACAAAATTAATTTCAGGGTAGACAGGATGAAAGGCTTGAAAATAGGAGAGACATACACAAATGACTACCAGGCAAAAGGTTAATACACTAAGGTACATAGCAGAGGATGATTGAAGAAAGATGAGGGCAAGATAATCAGATGGCAAGTTCATCTCGGTCATGTCAGATGGATCCCTGGACACTGCAGTGATGGAAGAAGAAATGGTCTATGTCAGGAGTGCCAGTGAGGGGAAGGTGAAAGTTGATTTTGTGGGGGTAAAAGCTTTCTCAAAGCCAGATCCTACAAATATACTGTAGTTGAAGCAGTGTGCAGTATAATGGAAAGTGGAGTCAGCACTGATTGAAAGAATACACAGGTGGCAATTACCACAGAGCATCTGTAATGAAAGGAGTAAACAATGGTGTAGTTACAAATCTGCGCTGCAGACAGCTCAAATGTGCTGGGGATCCACTGCATGGCCCATAAGCTAGAGCTTGCCTTTTCAGACGGAATACGGAAATATGTGATGGCCAGGAAAGTTGAAGACCTGTTCAGTGGAATCTATACCTTATATCGTATGAGTGGAGTGAACAGGGCCAGCCTAAAGCAACACTTCAGGGACCTCCACATGAAGGCTTTGATACCAATTAGAGTAGGTGGAACCCAGTGGCTACCACATCTCTTCAAAGCACTTGACCAGTTTCTCAGGGGATATGCTGGCATTGTACACCACTTAGAGAAGGTATGTTAATTTACAGCCTACTAAAACCAGCAGTGTAGGTGGATTATTTAATGTCCCCTTTCATTTTCTCTTCCTCAGTTTTAAATGCTGTCTGATATAATGCAGTTGTTTTGTTTGTAGTCCCAGGAGGCCACGAACATCAATGCGGTTCTGAGAGCAAAAGCCAAGGGGTTCCTCAACATAGGCAAGGATGGTGGAGTGCTCAGGTTTAGCTGCCTTCTCCATGACACCATTTATTAACTTAGCAACCTCTTCAAGTCACCGCATAGGTCAGTGTCAACCCTGGTTGAAGCTTAGAGCTGCCCCCCTCCAATCAGGCTGTCATAGAAAAGTACAAGTGAAGGTATGTATCATATATCCTACAATTTATGATTTGATTTTAGGTTGTGTTAGTGTTAGTGTTAGTAAAAAAATAAATTAATAGATGCCCATCCATCTATCTCTGCACAACTGTAGACCTGGGCCCAAGCTGAGAGCAGTGCTGGATACAGACACCTATGAGGGAGTCCTCCTAAAGCCTACTGATGCTGACCAGCATGACATGGCAAAGAATGTGCTGATTGATTCTCTGTGCCAGTGCATCACTGATAGTGACGTGAACAGTGGTGTCCTGCAGGCTATGCGGCTGACCAGTTTCCAGTGCTGGCCAGAGGCAGACACGAGTTCAGGTCAAATGTAATGAACAAACCTTTACACATTTTATGTTTTAAGACAACTGCTTAAATTTTTATATTAATGTTTTCTCTTTTGTTCTCAGATGATGGTGATGAACAGGTAAACAAACCAACCTCTTTTACTGTCTGCTGGAGTGGATGTGGCGTTGATCCCTGATCAATGGACAATTTTCAAGACTGAACTGTACAGAGCTGTTCTCTGTATAGAGCAAAATGATGTTTGAGAAAAGAAATTCGTAGGTTAATGCACAACTACAAGCCTCTGGTGGATCCTACACCTAGAGTTATACAGGACTCCAGAGGCACCAGCAGCTTCAAATACCTGTTTGCTGCTTTGTAATGGTGTTTTAGCTGCTGCTCTCTTAATCCGATGAATTTGTCTGGCAGTAACCTTCCTCATTATGCCTTTATCTGCACAAATCCGTCTGTGCTGTGAATCAGCCACAAATCTCTTCACAGTTCGATAATCACGCTTAAATTTTCATTAAATATCTAATGTTTTCATACCTTGTCCAAGGCATTGCACTATTTGATGCTTTTCCGCGGAAGAGTACCTTTTTCTTTCCCATATTGCTTGAAACCTGTGGCCTGCTTAATAATGTGGAACGTCTTTCTAAAGTAGATTTCCTTTAATTGGGCTCACCTGGCAAACTAATAAACACAGGTGTTTGAGATTGATTTCAGTGATCCAAAAACCCTGGAGACACGATACCCTCCATCAGTTTGATTGAAAAACAAAATATTTAATGTTTATGAAATGTTGCATAATAACTTGGAATGCGGTGTATATTTTAGGGATAAAAAATATGGATTTTTTTTGTGCCGATACAATTTTCTTTTTCATCAGCCTTAGCCAATGACCGATACGGGCTGCCGGTTTTCTTGAGACGATATTTGGAGTCGATAGTGCTTTTGCTACCTCAAATTACATCATAAAATGGACACAATGATGATAACCAATGTTACAAGTCTCAATTTAAAAAAGGAACATTTATTGAACTTAAAAAACAATATTTAACAAATAGTAAAAACACGTGAGGTAGAACAAGGGGCAGTGCATGGTCTGCACGTGAACTGCAGCGTCTCTAGCAATACAGAGCTGCCTGTGTGGACGCCTGTCTGTAAATACTGTAGAGAAAACTGGAGAACACAGCAGCCGCATATTTGCCAATACACGTAAAAACGCAATTATCGCCCCGATATATTGGCCGGCCGGTGTATCACTTGTGTGTGCATGCACATATGTCTATGTATGTCAATACAGTATGTTTTAATTAAAAGATGGAGGAGCTAAGCTTATTAGTGAGGGTGATAGCCCTGTCTCGCCCTGGCCTGCCAGGTCTACTACTGGACGGTTGAATTGTTTTCAAAAACGTGAAAAATGTGGGTGGTAATAATATAAGCTTATATCTACTGTTTTTCTTTAGAATTACATACGGTAATTGTGCTGTTTGTATACAGTAGTTTGATTTGCCAACTGGAGGTCTTTTCTCAAGTTCTCAATAAAAACAAACAATTATATTTTATCTGGTTGGATGCCAATTATTTAACATTTGACATTATGTTGTTATTTATCCAGACACTAGTTGGTGATTATTTTCACCAGTGAGACTGGGCTATTTAAACAAGAAAATATCACTTTAATAATAAATAAGCATGTTTGAATATTCAAATACATGTTTGAATATTCAAATACATGTTGAACCACAATTTATTTCGTACCCCACTTTGGGAATATCTAGTAACAAAAATAATGACAGTAGTTTTCTTGTGTAAAAAACATGCCATATAGCGTGCCACTGGGTATGCGCAGGGGGGGTGCGCTGTTTGTAAAACCACATATACCGTGAGTAATATGTGCAAAATACGGTAAGTAAATCTAAAGGCAGTGTAGCCAAATTGTGACAATGACTAGATATTTACCATAGACTGTGATGTCAGCAGGAATGTGTGTGAATGTGTGAATGCAACTTTAAGAAAACACAAACACACTGGCGCCTGGTAAAGGTTGGTTAACTCGGACTAGGTCATTTGAATCCAGGGCTTATAGCCATTTGTGGGATTTGTACTAATGCTAACAAATTGGACCAATAGGGAATCAGTATTAAGTTTTCTGTTGTAACATTATTCTCTGTATAAAAATGTAGGATATCTAATTGCCGGGAGTTCTTTCTGCAGCGACAACTGGCTTTAACAGCTGATTTAAACATTAAAGTCTATGCTCTATTTCCTACACATCCTCTGGACACTGAGTACATTTATTTTGATGAGCACATCCTTTAATACACGACAAGAGTTATTGTTGGGATTTGAGGGAGAGACAGAAAAACGGTGGTGAATGTCAAGAAATTGGAGCTTGGCTGGTGGAGCAGTCATGGGAGGGCAATACTAAAGAATTATGACAATAAAAGATGAGCGAAAAATGAGCGAAAAAGCCTATTCACTTTTCTAAGAGATTCAATTAAAACACAACTAATTACACAGCTCCAAGCACATAGTTTAATATTACTGTTGACCACACCAGGTCTGGATCAAGTTATGAGTACAAAGACTAAAACTCAATGTCAGATTTTAAGTGGGTGAATTTTGTCTAATCCTTTTACACACATCATTACATCCCTGCTCCAAGTGTTGGAACATGTAGAACCTGATCACTGATACCAGACAGATGACTGTGGTATCTGTCTGAAGCTCTTGTTCTCTCTAATAACTGGCAGGTACTGGGTAGTCACCACCCCATACCAGTGAAGGCCAGCCACTGACACATCCTTGACTCTACTATATTATTTCTACATGAATATGACAGTACTTAACCATCAGTACAAATACATACATATCTCTGATTGTGCCTGATTATCTATGCAGGATATTGTTATACTGTACATCATAATTACATTTAAGGTGCACTGTGCCCTTCGTTAATATTGGCACCCTTGGTAAACATGAGCAAAGCAAAGGACTTGGATTCTTGTCTCGCTAGTATATCCAACCAATGGACCAGTTTAAACTTTCTAGCAGAGGCAGTGAGGTTTTGATTTAATGCATGCTGGTACTTGTTGAATTCCATGATACCATGTATCCTAATAAGATTTCCAGGTCATTTGGAAAAACTTAGCAGACTTTCTGATCCCAAGACCCAACTAACATCTGCCCTTCTCCAGCTGTGCTCCTTCTTTAAAATCGTATTTCACATTTATTTATCCAGGTGGGCCAATTGAAAACAGATTCTCATTTGCAACGGTGACCTGGCAAAGAGAGAGCTCAATGGTGCCAGACGACATAAATTTACAGATGAAATACACAGAAATACAGAATGCAGATGCCCAGAGTATACGATAGGAAGTATATGTACAGTTTGCAATATCAAGGGAACCGATGAAACTTGAGCGTAACCCTGCAACTTATATTGTGCAAATAATCTATAAAGAATAACTGATTGCGCAGGTGAATATGTGGAAAATATGCCATGGGGCATGACTAAGACACTGGTGCATTAATGGACAAAAACAGTGTTTGAATGAGGGAGGAGAGTAAGCTTGTACAGTGGTCAGACCATAGCTCTGACAGTCATTCTTTAAAAGCAGTGAGGGTGGTCTCAAGTTTCAGAGACTTTAGTAGTTTGTTCCTGTCATTAGCAGCTGAGAACTGGAAGTTGTGGTGGACAAAGGAGGTATGGGCTTTTTGGAGTGACTAGAGAAATGTAGCCTCATTCCTGTTTGGCTAGTGCATAGATGTTGCAGTGGTGGGTGTTAAATGGGGCATTGGTGACAAAACTGATCTAATTTTCTCAGGCAGGAGTTAGAGGCAGTTCTGTAGATAACATCACCAAAGTCTAGGATTGGTAGAATGTTCATTTTCACCATGGTGTGTTTGGCAGGAAGAGTGAAGGAGGTCTTGTTGCAGAAAAGGAAGCCAATCCTAGATTTTATTTTAGATTATAGATGGTCAATATGGGTCTGGAATGAAAGTGAACAGTCTTACTAGACTCCAAGATATTTGTAGGTCTCCACATATTCTACTTCAACACCCTCCAGTGTGTAAAGAGAGTTGAATGGCATCAAAACTCTTTTGTAGGTTTGTTAGCAGAGTGTTCAATGTAGGGCCTGATGTACTGTATATGGAATGTTGCCAACTGCGTAGAGTTTTTTTTATTGCAACCTTCTAATCTGAGACTTATTTAGACCTGGGACAACTATTTAGACCTGGGACCCCAGGTGAGTCCAATTAATGTTGAGGTCAAAAAACCAGCAGGCTCCAGACCCCGTAGGGTTAGAGTTTAAGACCCCTGGTGTAGAGGATCAGGTAGTCACCAGCAGCAAAAGTGACATAATTGATGTATACAGAAAATAGATTCGGCCCAAGAATTGAACCTTGTGGCACCCCCATAGAGAGAGCCAGAGGTCTAGACAACAGACCTCAGATTTAACACACTGAAACCTATCTGAGAAGTAGTTGTTGAAACAATCGAGGCAGGTCATTCATGAAATCGGGGCTTTTGAGTCTGCCAATACAGTGATTGACAGAGTCGAAAGCCTTGGCCAGGTCGATAAACACGTCTGCACAGTATTTTACGTATTTGTGTTGTGATATCATTTAGGACCTTGAGTGTGGCTGAGGTGCACCCATGATCAGCTTGAAAACCCAATTGCATAGTTCTTGTTCTCTAGTGTCCAAGAACTTTATTAAAAAAATGGTGCTACAGGATGGAAATGTCTATTTAAAAAAGGAAGCCATAGCTTTCCTAACTGAGTCTGTAAACCGGTTCCTGACTTCCTTGAAGGTTTGGAAATCACAGTCTGAGGCTAATGCAGTAGGTAACGGGATTTCTTTGTGCTGGTGGCGATCAGCACAAGTGATCAGGTCTGTAATGAACCTGGCTATACCTGCTCTTAGTTGTAAACCTTTTGAATGGGGCATGCTTATTTAGGATGGCAAGAAAGGGACTTTTAAAGACCATCAGGCATCCTCTACTGGTAAAGGTCAATTTTCTTGCTTGGAGATCCTGTGGGCTCTTGAAACATCTTCCTAACTGTGCGTGGGGTCAATAGAAACATGTCCTCTTCCAGTTGTTTTACACTTCTTAATTATATTGTAGAAATTGTCATTTTCAGTCAAGCTATTTTCATATAGCCATTCCCTGATTTGTGCAGATAAACAAAATGTTGTCACATAATGTATTCTAGGGTCTTCCCCATAGTGATGGCTGACTATGGCTGCATTTCAAATTGCATACCATCTATAATATAAAGCATGACAGATTAAGATTTGTATGTCCCAGCTATAGTACAAAATAAACGTATGCCAAAAGTCCCCAGATGGTCTACTATGGCCGTTGCATTTGTGTAGTTTGCAACCGTGCATGCTTTTTAGGGTAAACCTTCCCAGAACCCATTGCACAAAAAAAGAGAGGAGGCCTACTAATCTTGGGAAGCCGGCTATTTGAATGAATTGTGTAGCTTCTGTTGGATTATGCATGGTGTTGTTGTGAAGTCACTGAAACGCAGGACAATGTGTGGAGCTGTAAGTGCTATAACTGTTTCCATGACAATTTGGCTTATTGATGGTTGTGATGGCCCAAATCGTCAGCATTGCTTTGCGGCAAATGAAGCATCATCACCACCTTCAATTCATTCAAAAATGCATTGCTGCGTAAAGTCACTGGTGAAATTATGTCACTCACTTAGTCGCTGACGAAGATGACGCCTGCTCTGTCCAAACAACCCAGTTTAATTAACTGCGCGTCGTCAAAAAATGCAAAAACATTCTTCCTCTCCTAAAAGATTTGCGCACGTCTCTGTCTACGCCATCACAAACCCCTACTGGAAACTCGTAACCACTTGAGAGAACTCTGGAGATGATTCAATTCGATTTTGGGCTGGTTCAGATTGAGAGAAATCTGATTCAAATTAGGTATATCAAAAATCTCTAAATTGATTTCCTGAGACCCACATGTGTGGCAACATTCTCAAATTTGGTGGTTAATAGAAGAATGCACTCTCCTCCAAGAGCTGGTTTAGTAAGCAGTGTGATAAGTAACAGAGCGGACTGACATGCTAAGGAGGACACGTCTGTTGCTGTGATGAGGCATGGCCATAACAACACATTGTGATGGGAGAAACATTTTAAATGAATAATGAATGCGTGAGGACCTTTAGTTAAACTGAAATAAAATCCTAACTCCAATATGCTGCTTTCTTAAGGCCTGATGTATTTTAGATGTCCTCCCACCCTTGATTTTGAAACTGTACATGTTTATGCTAAAAGGAGGACAGAATAAGTAAATATTCAGTAAATTTAGAGGATGTTACTGGGGTTGGACCTCAAATGATCCTGTCTTTAACCTACCTGTTTCTGTATTGAATTGCCGTTCTATGGAACATTTCCAAGAATAGACCAATTGGTTACAATTTAAAGAACTTGGGGACCATTTAGTTCAGGCATAACATGCTAGGTTAGGGAGGATGAGGTTTTTTTACGTTTCGTAAATGTAGGAGGCCTTAAGTTTCCATGGCTCCAGAAACATTCATGTGTACGAATGTCTTGTTTTGTACGTTTTTTTACTTATCGCCACCCTGCTTTAAAACACAGCAGAATAATATCTAGAGTCAGAATCAAACAGATTGTGTTACTGTTTTTGAAATCAGCCAACACCTGCCTGATGTCATCATCAAACATCAGTGATTAAAATCTGACTAGCATCGACGCAACGCTACATGTAGTTAAGTCTGCTGGAATCAATTAATCAACAAGCAAAGGTTGCTGTCTAACTGTCAGGGGCCATTACTGTTAAAAATGTCTACATGAGTCAAGCTCAATTGCTTTCTCTGACTTTACTGCCTGAACGACATCCAGTAGACAAAGCCTGTTGTCTAAATCAATTTAGCTCTAGGCACTGGTTGACTTGGTCCAAATCACACAGTTACTGCTGAGGTGGAGTGAGGAGGATGAAACCTAGGTTACCGGACCACAAGAAAAAACATGCTAACCAAAGCTCCAAATAGGAGATCTGTTCAAAAGACCCATACAAATGCTAGAAAGTGGTGGTTCATTCTTTTTCATATACAGTAACTGAATTGAGTGATGAGCAGGGTAGAGGTTAAAGATTAGAAGAGATAGGTCTTGAAACCCTTTCTTCTTGAACAAACTTGACTGTATTTCAACCACTATCTTCAAAATCATATTAGAAACCTCGCTCAAGCAGCTTGACCCCATAACTCAAAGTTGCTGCTTTTTGGACTTTATGGTTTCAGTAGTATTCATATTTCCTTTCTCTGAATTGCAGCCTAAATACATCTGTCACAGTAGCTGGAGGAGGGAAAGGCACTTACAAAGATTAACCTAATGAATACCTGCCTGCTGGTGAAAAAGGGCAGACATTAATGCTGAATGGAGAGGCTGGCTCTTAACTTGGATAAAGATTGTGTAGCGCTCCGTATTCAAGCAGACATGTGCCTGCTCTGTGGCCGATGACACCAGTTGCTAGGTAACAAATGCAGCACAAGACTCAAGTCTCTCTCAATTTCATATTTGTTCCAGAGATGGCAAATAAATAAAGAAGATATATACCAGTATATATATATATATATATATATATATATATATATATTTATATATTTATATATATATATATAAAGTCAGAGGTCTTAAAAAGTAAGCAGACAGTAAAAAAAGTAGACAGGTGTGTTATTAAAGTAGTTAGGTGTGTTATTAAAGTAGACAGGTGTGTTATTAATGCAGACAGGTACATTTCTAAAATGAAAAGGTGTATTATAAAATTAAACAGGTGTGTTAATAAATAGGTTAATAAGTAGATATATGTATTATTGTGTAGAAATTGGTATTTGTAAAGTAGAGAACGGTAGGTTTAAGGTAGGAATATGTATTATTAAAGTAGACAGGTGTTTAATGAACGTAGACAAGTGTATAATTAAAGTCAACAGGTGCATTATTAAAGTACATAGGTGTATTATTAAAGTAGACTGGTCGGTTTTTATATTAAACAGGTATGTTTTTAAAGTAGACATATGTGATATTAAGGAAGGCCGGTGTATTTTGTAAGTAGACAATGTATTATTAAAGTACACAGGTGTGTTTTTAAGCTAGACGTGTATGTTTTAAAAGTAACCAGGTGTGTTTTTAAAGTAGAGGGGTATGTTTTTAAAGTAGAGGGGTATGTTTTTAAAGTAAACAGATGTGTTTTTAAACTAGACAGGTGTATTTCTAAAGTAAAAAGTTGTATTATTATAGTAGATATGCATAGTATTATTATTATTATTAAGTAGTATTTATTATTTTTAAAGAAGAAATGTGTTTTATTAAAGTAGAATGGTGTACTACTAAAGAAGGCAGGTGTGTTTTAAAGTAGACAGGTGTACTATTAAAGTATGCAGGTGTATTATAAAAGGAATATTTTGAAACATTTCAGACATTTAGCAGACACTTATCCAGAGCGATTTATAGTGAGTACAGGGGCATTCTCCCTAGAGAAACTTAAGGTGAGGAGCCTTACCAAAAGACATAAGGAACTTTGGCACAGCTGGGAATTGAACCGGCAACCTTCCGACTACTAGTAGACAGGTGTATTTTTTTTCCAACTGCTTATAAACATTTTCTGAAACGAGGTCTCATTTTGTCAAAAATCTACACACAAATCCCAGAATTGCACACACGTGCCTCAAATCCCCTGCAAGATGAACCACTGCATTCAAAATACCATAAACGCATTTCAAAATCAAGTATTTACATCAAATGTCAAAAACTTTGGTCATATAAATACAATACTGGAAATACCATGTGCACACTGTTGTTCAAAATCTAAAGCTCTTCTGGCATTCAGACAATGTCCTAGTGAAATTAAATCTGTTGAGGGGTTGAAACACAGTAAACACCAATGCGAAGGTGAAAGAGAATATTTATTTTTCAAAACATTACTGTAATTACCATAGTACGTAATACAAAGACAAAATCATATGCCATTTGGGAATTTGTACAGAAACCATAAACATATGTAAAACAAAAGTAGAAGTTGTATAGGAAAGAAATTCTGTGGAGTGGTTTGATGTCAAAACACCAGTGTTAAGGTGCATCCCTCCTCCAGGCTGGGTCTGGCCACAATACTTCATCTACATCACACGCAATATTATGTCTTGCTAAACAGCGAGGAAAGAATCTCCTAGAGTGGTGTATCCAACCTTGGACAGAGGCAGTGTCTATGTACCCACATGCCTGCTCCATTGTCTGAAAAAGTGACATGCTTCCACCTTTTCTTCGCCCTCGTCCTCTACCTCCTCTTTCGTGTCCTCTTTCTAGTCCCGTCGCTCTCCCTGCAATGTCTGCATCCATTGTTCTAAACAGGTAATCTCACCTTTGCCGTCTATATATGAGCCTACTGTATACCAAAACAGTGATTGGTTAATGATCAGTTCAGCAATTAGTGTGTACACATGTGAGGAGCATGTTTCACAAATTGCATGACATAAAGCAGTTTCAAAAAACTGTAAAGTAGAAAAGTGTATTATTAAAGTAAACAGTTGTATTATTTAAGTATGCTGGTGTATTATTAAAGTAGGCAGGTGTATTATTTAAGTATGCTGGTGTATTAATAAAGTAGGCAGGTGTAATATTTAAGTATGCTGGTGTATTATTAAAGTAGGCAGGTGTTTTATTAAAGTAGGCAGGTGTATTTATTTAAGAAGACAGGTGTACTATTAAATTAGAGGTGTATTTTTGAAGTAGACATGGGTATTTTAAAAATAGAAAATGGGGATTTCTTTTTTCAGTTCTCAGGAATGGAAGTACAGTAGGTTGATGGAAGGGCTATTGCTGGAGGATAAATGCTATGATGAAAAGCTTTGGGTGAAGGAACACATCCTAAGGGATGGAGAGAGAGGCAGAGAAATAGGTTGGGGAAATTACGAATGGTGAGAAAAAGCAGACAGACAATAGGACAGAAACAAAGAAACAGAGAGACAGATTGTAACCAACTATTTATGTCGGATTTATTCCACCTTGTCTTAATTTTTGAAAATAGTCTTCATCCCACGATGATTGACAAATAACTTTGGAAGTGTTACACACTAAATTACTTGAAAGTAGTAGAAGCCAATATTATTGTTACTTGGTACATGGATGGCTGGTAGGGAGGCCAGATGTTGCGTGGCCCATGTGAACAGTTTGACCATTATGGGGGCGGTGCAAGTCTTGTTTCACATCATGAATAGTTGCTACGCAGTGTCTCATTGTATCAGTGTTTATGTAGTGAGAACAGGTAGAAAGTCTTTTGACTTAGCATAGCTTGGTGTAGCGTACATCAGCCTGCGATGTATCTGTACCACTGCAGCATGGGTTCAATTCCAGCCAACACACGCTCTCCTCTATTCATCCCTTTGTCTCTCCTCTATCCAATAGGAAACTACATGTCCCAAATCTGCCAATGTTGAAGTGTTTCAGGGAGAGGTAAAGCGCATAGCAGCGGGAAGATATTTTGATCTGGGGTGCTGAATAAGGCTGGGGGGTGATGTTGCTGGTTCATATTAATGCTGAATAAGGCTGGGGGTGATGTTGCTGGTTCATATTTACGCTGAATAAGGCTGGGTGTGATGTTGCTGGTTAATATTAATGCTAAATAAAACTGGGGGGTGATGTTGCTGGTTAATATTAACCTACAGGCTGTAGCACGTTGATGTGTTATTTCCACTACACTCTGTCCAGTCCTATGCAGACATACTGGTCTGTAGTTGCAGGCCAATTTAGGGCGCTAGGCCACCTGTACCTGTAAGGGATTGATGCAACATGAATCATGAAACATCTGGTCTTGATGAGATTTAAAAAACGTAATGAGTTTCCCTTCTGCAGCGATTGGACAATCCAGTTAAAGTAGGCAATAACGAATGTTGCATTGTTCACTTCCAGGTGCAGACGTTTTTCCATGTCCTCTATTATTTTGGGTCCCAACAGAGAAAGGTGGTCACCCTTACAGTACACCTTATTTACTCAGAGTTGAGCTTAGCCAACAGGATATCTTTTGGAAAAACAAGTGCAGCAAGCAGGCAAGTTGCGTGGTAGCTCAAAATGAACTTGCCAAATGAAAGAGACAGCGCGTGGTCTTACATTTTTTTTGGTGAACCGCAGAAGCACGTCCTCCCACGGAGTCGCTTCGCCGGCTTGCCTTTGTTGTTATTATTACTCAAGAACAGAGAATGTGTGGGATATAATCCATACTTCAACCGTACTGACTGTCCGAACGGAATGAAGTAGAACCAGAATGTATTGGTTCTGCAACAAACTTCACTTTCAATTTAACTCATCATCAATAACAAGTTCAAGTGAAGAAACAACATTGTCAAGAAATTCTCTACCAAAAAACAGCCCTAATTCTGACATTATTTAATAAACAAACTGACCCTAACCCTGAAATGTAAGTGCAGGCCTGCTAAGCAGGGGCACTGCCAGGAATTTTGGGCCCCATGACAACAAATCTAATTGGGCCCCCTCTGCACAGCTGTTGTCAACACATCTATTTTTTGGGGCCCCTGTCAGTCATGGGCCCTTGGAATTATCCTAACTTTTCACCCCTATATGGCACCCCTGCTGCTAGGTTATGGATCCGGCAGATGTGCTGTGGTTTTGGGTCTGGAACCAGCCTATGGTCAGCCTATTGAATATAGATGCTGAAAAACATTGTGCAGAATACCAATAACATCCAGAAGCCATTGGCCATTGACTAGAGTAAGATATTCCACAGCAATCCAGCTAGCTATGTGTGATTGACACCGGGTGTCTGTATTATTAGCCAGTGGTGCTGTGCCCCCCCACCCCACTACAGTGTGATAGACTGGCTCTGTGGCTCCAGTAAACCACAGAGGCTTACAAAGAGATCTGGCCTGGCATGATAAGGCCTTTGCACACTGTAGTGGGAACTAACACAATTACAGCTCCAGGCTCTGGGAATAAGCAAGGGATTTTAACCAGATGTCTGACAGAAAGTTCGGGGCAGGGGTTTAACCAGTGCCAGGAATTCAGACAAAATGACAGGGGTAAAAATGTCAACAACAAAAAACGTCTTGTTTGGCAGAATTAAAGTGGCAGTATAAATGCTAATAACTTAAACCAGATATCAAATACTGTATGTCATTTTTTTATTTACTGAGTCATTGAAAAGGTTATGTCCTCTGCCAAAATAGTGGTTTTGATTGCATGGGAAACAAAACAGCACATAATAAAGGACATTGTTTTTGGGGACCCTTTTTGTCTCAACAGCACCCACATCCAGTGGGCAAAAATAACAGACTGCATCTTTAACAAAAAATCTAAACATTCCCACAGATTATATTTTTACCTAACTGGGGAACATGCATTCTGACATGCTATCAATACATAAGGCACTGAAATCACTTGTAAAACAGCAGTTATTGGTTTTAATAAAAAATATAGCAGTAGTATTTTTTGTTCCTACTGTATTTTCTCCTACTTCAACTGAGTATTCAGCAGAGGCAGGGTTAAGTGAGTCAAGATGTAACATGCACCCTACCTTCGAATATTTTTCATTTTACATCAGTGCTTGACTTGCGCCAGAACGGTCCAGAACGACATTTCTTTACTTCTCATTTTAGTCAAACAGCATTCCGTTTTTTTTTTTAGGTAAAATAACCATCTGAGATGCTTACATTTGAATAGGGAGGACTCATTCATTTCCAAATTCATTTCCAGATTAATACATTTGTCAATGATTATCCTAATAGTTTTTGCGAAACCACCAGGCATTGTATTTCTTCTAAATCCTGGCCGTATTATAAATCCATATTATAAATCTATTCCACTTGTGTTCTATAGAAAAAAACAATCTCTTCAAAAATCCATTTCACACTTTACACTTTACCCTATAGTACGGTAGCTTGGAATTTGACTTCAGTGTGAAAGAAGACGAAAAAAGATGAAAGAGGACGATGAATATGGATTGTAAATATCAGCTGGCTAGCTAGATACAGCTATACTTTAGCCAGTAATGAGAACTTTAATTTTGACTAGATTAAACCAGCACACAGTGCAAAAGGCAGCTAATGTGGTACTGAAGCCAGTCCACATTCTATTTACAAGTCATCCGGTGTAACTAGCAAGATAGTAGATTAGCTGAGCAATTTCAAGTTCATGTTTATAGTTCTTTAATGTGCAGGAGATGCAGATGTAAGGTACAGTCAGGGGCGGACTGGCCATCTGTGTGATCTGGAGAATCACAGAACGGCCGGTACTCCAGGACGGCCGGCGGGCCGGCCCACCACCGGCCACACACGCAGTCATCACCTGTTTTTTTCCCAAACTAATCTGGTTCACACTCCAGTACTGTAGGTGGCAGTAATGCACCTTTAAGTTGGATGCCAGCTGTACTGGCCGTGGCCGCCAAGTAAGGAGAAGAAGAAGTGGAAGCGGTGGAAGAAACCAACCGCAAAGACGGTAGATAGAAGCTTAGAAATAAACTAAATACATAACGCGGTCGCGGGCAATAAACGGAAAGAAAAGGGTGGTGCTGAAGAGGCGAGAGAAAATTAGATACTAAAGCCGTTAAATGTCGCAAACTAACTGAAATATTTAGCAGCACCTCACAGTTAAATATTAGCAGCAGACCCAGCAGTGAAGAAGTGAGCCAGACAGCTATGCAGCAACATGCCACCAGTGATGATGAGGGACAGAAAGTTGCGCTGGTAAAGTTGAGCTGTAAAATGCCACATGCTGTAGCTAATATTAAGAAATATTTTGTGCTTTTACTTAAAAAATGTTGGTAACGTTACAGTTAATGCTTACAAACTTTGAAGATTTTGAATACATAAGTTACATTTGTAATGGTTGTAATGTAGATGTGGTATTATTATTTGTGCAGTAAGATTAATTGCTGCATAATTTAATTAAGATTATTAAGTAATAAATTAATTTTAAGACAGAATGGAATAGATTGTATTATATGCTGTTATAACAGCATATTTTATAATCTATTCCTTGCTATCTTGGCATAAAACCTGTTTTTTTCAGCTTGATCTTAGACCAAGAGCAGAGAAAGACACCCACTCCAGCTAAACTTTAAATTATTTTAAGCGCCCCAAGTCAAACAGCCACAGCCTAGAGTTTTTTTTTCATACCACCCTCAGAAGAAGACAATACCTGACAGTACAGAGAGTGTTTAAACACAAAGATGGCACAGACAAAAAATGGCTTACATACTGAAGAGAACCATACCCTGTATTGTGCAGTATGTTTTTTTTTATGGAAGCATTTGCCAAACCAACTGAAACTTGTTCCTTCATAAGTGGAATGCAGGACTGGAACCATATCAGTCAAAGAGTTGAGGAACATGAAAGGAGCAACATGCACAGAGGTTGTGCTGAGGCATATTTTTTGAGGGCATCTAAATCAGATAAAGCCAGCCTGCTACATGGTCCCCAAATTGTGGCTCACAGAGATCAATTGAGGAAGAGATGGCAGGTGTTAGAAAGAGTAGTAGAAGTGGTGATGTTCATAAGAAAGAGAGGACTGAGCTAAAGAGGACAGCAATCTGAGGCAGCGGACACTCTAGATGACCACAACATTACCCCAGCAACTTCCTAGAG
The DNA here is from genome assembly GCA_016801145.1 of Umbra pygmaea. Taxonomy (NCBI): domain Eukaryota; kingdom Metazoa; phylum Chordata; class Actinopteri; order Esociformes; family Umbridae; genus Umbra; species Umbra pygmaea. Next base: position 6,770 of record JACXGM010003167.1, on the reverse strand, counting down.
CTCATCATTCTTCTAGGGATATATGATGTATGTTTGAAGGAATATAACTTGGTTAGTATAGTATTATGAGCCACAATTAATGTCTTGTGACACTCATGCCAGGCGGCAGGCGTTGTTGTTGAGTTTCCGCACGCTGATTGCTTTGGGCCGGGCCTAGTCAAAGTCCAGGGACGTTTTTTAGTCCCAGTCCGTCCCTGGGTACAGTGATTCTATCTCCCATCATGTTCATCCATTAGTAATGGCTAGCTCTAATGTTAGTATGATTAAGAGGAAGAAAATAGAAATGTATTTGCAAAAAACAACATTCTGGAGCCATTATGCATCATTACCAAACTGAACTGTAAGTTACAACAGTAAATATCCTGCACTGCATGGGCAGTAACACTGTAGATACAGTTGTCCTGAAATGCTCTGGAAATGGCCAAAGACTTACCGTACTTGACTAATTCAGCAGCAAGTCTGAGCCAGAGTCAGGAGATTTTCAAGAACATATTGTCACAGCATGGCAGGGACTGTGACCATGTTGTGGCAGAAAGGGAGTCCTTATATTGTTTATGTGTGGATGGACCCTGTGTGTATATATATTAATATATTATTGTGGGTGTTACTGTTCTTATTGTTTATTTGGCTTTTGTATATTTCTCATGGATGAGTATGTGTATTGTAAGTGTGGCGCCTTCCCCTCATTCACCTGGTCCTAGTACCGGGACTGATTGTGTCTGTTTACTTAATTACATTCAGCTGGTAGGTCAGTCCCTATATTAGTCCGGGTGAACGAGAGGAAGGTGCAGTTCATTGATCCTGTTACGTGTTGGGTATAGACTCCGTTAATAATTCCCTGGGCTTGCTTTGCATAGACTCTCTACTGTACGTCATGCCCTCGCCAGGTTTTGCTAGATGTATGTAGACTGAAAATATATGTTTGAGCTTATGCCTATTTTTAGTCGTGTCCTGTGCCACGAGAAAGAGCACAGTTGATTCATCGCCAGAAGTTTGTGCTGTCTCCATATACTGTATATCTTGTCTGTATTATGCAAGTCGGGAAATAATGATATTGTTGTCATTAAATCTAAAAAGCTTCCACCGCTGGTCTCCCTCCTTCCTTTCACCTTACACGACACAAGACGTGACACATATTCTAATGTGATTTGTAAATCAACAGTTCCTGCACTTATTCGATCCCAAGACAAGCACTGTTAGACATTAATTAAAAATTGTAAATGAGACAGACTAGGGCAAGGAAAGTGCAAACCAATGACAATGAACTATTACCTTAAAATTTAGGCCTATTAAAGACTTATATTATCTGTCCTTTGAAGGTATAGCCATCGTAAAAAAAGCATGGAGAAGTGAGATGAACTGCAGAAAATGATCTTATGAATGACAATATTTCTGTTGACGTAGAAATTTCCTCTGCTCTACTGAGCCGGCCTGCCAAGTACCACGTCCCTTACCACACCCACAATCTAAGCCTATTTTGATCAATAATAATACCTCACAGAGAGACAGAAAGAGAGAGAGACAACTGTTGTTGTGTTTGTAATTATCTTCCATCTTTTCAGAGAGCGAGAGAGTGAGACAGAGAGATTTCTAAAGATGTATCTCAACTGTTGCTGCTTCTGAATATCAAATGAGCAGTTGTGAGTGTATTTTCTGTTGTCATTGGGAATTTGTTTTCAAGTGTTTTCCACTCCAGATGCCTACACCTCTATATTCAAATTGAGAGTTTGGGTTTGTCTTTCTCTTCGCGCCACAGTTACAAAGGGAAGGAGCGGATGAGAAAACAGGAGCGAGTGAAACGATTCTGTCTGACGCAGGACAGCTCCCACTCAGCCCCTGCCGCCCCTACGTGGCAACCCCTCCGCTTCGGCTGACGGCTTGTTGACAGTTGTCAGGTCTGGAGAGAGACTGGGAATGTGACGTACCGTTGATCATTTCACAAATAAGCAACGGGAATGTAGGATTCTGGAGTTGAATGCATTTATTGATTTGTTATGTCGGAGAGTGCAGAATTAGTAAAAAAATAGTTCTGAATAAGACAATGTAAATAAAAATAAATCAATAAAAATGCCAGTGTTTTGAGGGTAAATGGTCGGCTGTCTATTTGAAACCTACATTCACTTTATCATGGTGAATCAGGGTCATCCACCATGTCAAGCTGCTTTGCTTCTAGCTGTTAAAGTAGCCAAGACTATTGGCTGTAGGTCAAACTTCTGCAAAGTAGGTTAAGTCTGCCCTATCTACCCTAGCATTTCTTCATTATTAGCAGATAAGATAATGTCGTTTTATGTCCATCCTTATAGAAGACAGCCTGCTTTCTCTGTCTGCGACACTTGCCTTTTCAAGTTCCACGTGTCATCATCCATCCTGTCATCTATCCAATCGAGAGCCTCAGGTGAAGGAAATTGGCATTTGATATAAAAATAGAATATATCTGTGACAGTCAGGCATGTTCTCTGTCTAGGCGGCGGGCGTGCTTTGTAACATATGAATCAGATATCAAAGGCACAGCGCAACCCAGAGGTGTGAGGGGAGGGAGATAGAACGATGCGTCTCACCCCATATCTGACAGGAATCAGACAGCTTCGTTAAGCCCCGGCTCCCCTCTGAACTGACGGCCATCCATCTAGCAGGATGCCTAATAGACGCGGAAGCAGCGTCGTTCTGTCAGATGCCGTTTTTCATGTGAAACAGTTTCTGTTCCGAGGTGCATGAGCTGGATGTGCGTCATTGGTGGGAGTGTCAGAAAGGCCTTGAAAACAGCGGGTCATTTCTCCAAAGTGCTGCATTTAAATGCATTTAAAGCCTGAGTGTTGTGCCGAATGCTTAGAGCGTCACTGTGTAGCCGAGTGTTTTCACATATAGACTTATCGCCCCAGGGCCAGTCCTAGCTTTCTGGGCATCCTAGTTGTGGTGGGGACAGCTGTTAATCCCAAGCAAAAAAAACATACTTAATTGTACTTGAAATGTATTTTAATCATACAAAATATACTTCTAAGATATTATTTTGGTATGTATATTTTGAAAGTTTACTTCCAATATGCTTAAATATGTTGAATACATACTTCCATGTATTCATTAGTGTACTAGAAATATATTTGATTTAAATATCCTTAATTACATATAAGAATATCATTTAAATATCAATTTTTTTCACTTGGAAAATGCAACTATTAGTCTATAAAAAATCTAAAAAGGCAGTTTAGATGGGACAATCAATTTCTACACCTGATTTTGCTGTTTGAGGAGGAATTTCACTGCTGACGTGACGAGTTGTGCTTCCACAGTGTTTGTAAACGTGCATGGGCATTTAATATAATTTATGCATTTTAGTGTAGAGAATCATTGTTACATATACATAGTTTATTGGACTTTTAAAATATAAAGACTGCTGTTTGTGTAGCGTTTGTAAGCTGGTCAGCAGGAAAGAAAATGTAGTTCCATTGTCATGGCTCGGATTCAAGAAATAGTACATTTAAGTGACTGTCAGCGACTGACAGAAAACATTTTGAAATTGGACTCTCCATTACTTCAAGTAGAATGTTGAGAACTAGACAAAGAGCGTCCAAGGCAGATACAGGACAGACCAGCCCTGCATAGCCCTACAATAAAGTAATTGTTTAGCCTCTCAGAGCATAAATAAAAATCCCAAAATAGTTCTCTGCAAATGGAAAAAGTTCCAACAAGAACTGTTTTCATTTGAAGAACCCTTTTTAGAAGACAAAAATGCTTTGCTAGGGAAAGACTTTTATGTACCGGTAGTATAACCTTTTGCATTCAAAGAAACATTTCTGAAAGACAATGAATTTATGTCAATAAGTATTCATTGGAAGACAAGGATGGCTCTTAATAGAACCCAACTATTTGAGAAATACATGCACAGATAATATAAGGCATTTTTTATTAATTCATTTTTCCCTCTTCTTCATACAGCTTCTATGGAGTAGTAACTGCAAATCTATGAAAGAGATTTAAGAATAGTGACCATAATGTATGTTTTTACAATCTATTGTGAGTTATTTTGGTTGACATGAGAACAATTGTCATCTTTTCTATTTTTTCCTCTTTTTCTTTATGGTAAAACCCTTCATAGATGGAATTTTGTAGAACCCATTAGGATAATATAAAGTTTTGAATGAATTACAGAGCGGGATAGAAATAGAGTAAAAAAATACAGGGTGCGGATGTAATTTACAGAAATAAACACTGACGGAAGTAAACAGAACTAAAACAGACATTTTCTCATGTCTGTTCTCAGTAATGCCTATCCTTACCTGCAGGTGGCAGAGTGCTGGGCTGGTGGCTTGGGCTGGTGCTGGCCAACATCTTTCTGGGAGGACTGCCACCTATAAGGTCCGAGTGATGGACCCTGGCCACAGTAGGTGACTGGGGGATGCTGGGTAGTGTCCTAGACTTAGCCAATAGCGGCCTCTGCAGCTTCCTCTCCAAAGACCTGGTGGTGGAACAAATCAATAACAGGACATCGATCACAAAACATTACAATCACATGCTTGTTCAGCAGATGCTGTTTGAGGGACATCAAGTTAATAGATACAGTGCTCCATCAGCCTAAACTACTGCCTGTACACATGTACAGTACTGCTGTAGTATGGCTCCTGGTTTTCACATAAATATATCTGCTCTATCTCCCTGTGCTTTCCTGTCAAGAAATCATAAAATGAATAGAAACAGGGCATGAAATGAAAACCCACCACCCGCCAAATGTGGGTAGATTCTTGCTTAGGCGGTTTGAATATTTAATTCACCTCTCACACAGGGCTTTATATTTTGTTTCACTCACTTTCTTGGAACAAAAATACTCAACCAAATATGCATATACAAAAATACTCAGTAAAATGTGAGTATACAAATATATTCAGCTAAACGTGAGTATACAAAAATACTCAGCCAAATGTGAGTATGCAAAAATACTCAGTAAAATGTGAGGATACAAAATACTCAGCCAAATGTGAGTATACAAAAATACTCAGTAAAATGTGAGGATACAAAATACTCAGCCAAATGTTAGTATACAAAAATACTCAGTAAAATGTGAGTTAAATATGTTAATCTCATCACAAATATATTTTGGCCCTGTTAAAGTGACAGGATTTCTTCAAAATAGAGGAATATGTATATAGCATACTGTATACATTAGTGTATGCCTTTTGGCCTTGTTAAAGTTAACTTAGCATCATAGCATACTCAGCAAACTTTTACTTTGTGTTGGAAAAAGGTGGAAGGCCGGTAGAGTTAGGTTTAAAATGATTTCTTGCATTCAATCCTAAAACTAAAAAGTTAAAAAAAGAACATGCTGTTCTTAAGTGGGAGACCTTTCAGTCAGGAAATCATTAGTCTGTTTCAAGGTTTTTAATGTCAAATCATTAATTATTCCCAATTTAGTCATGTCAGGTATCCCTACATTATAGCAACAAGCCAATGAATCAGCAGTTAATTCATTGTAATTTTATGGTTGAAAGGGTGTAAGGTCAAAAATAAAATGCTAAACCGACAGATCTGGTTACAAAGTATTCTTAGACATTTTTACTTCTGCAGTACCTTGGAAGTTGTTTAATTAAAACTTCCGAGTTTGAATCTTGTATTTCCAGTGAGTCAATACATTACATGGACACTGAAATAACCCTACATGCTCCTGGTAAGTGGTGCTCACAACTCTTTACAAGAAGGAATTAGGACATGCAAGAAACGCAATGTGCAAGTGGAATGGGTGTTCAATTGGAAATACAGATAGCTTCAAGAAAAATTATAATTTCACATTCATGGTGAACCATTTTATCTCAGAACTCCATCACACATGATCTTCTTTGAAAAAGAGAATAACAACAACAGACATATTCACCAACAATTTCAGCTGAAATAACTGAGTGGTTGAATACATTTATTGAAAGAAGGTGCAGATAAGTGCCAAATGTAGATGTATGTGCATATTTGTATAGAACACATCCATTATTTCGTCTTGACAAAGTGTAGGCTATAATATAATACCTTCTCATGATGATATAATAGATAAATGCATTCTAAGTAATTATGCCAATACAGTACATCAATTGGCATTTAAAGAAATATTACATTTGCTTTTTTTGAAAGTGCACAATGTGCCGTCAGTATAAATTACTTTAGGCCAGTTCGCACATTCATCCCCATCTCCCGATTTCTAGACAGAAACTTATTGGAAGAACTTTGTGAGCAAATGATTGCTCTGCTTTCCGTGGTGCTGAACTGCCGAGACAAACGCGTAAATGCAATATCAACACACAACACACACAGAAAGACAAGTGACAGGAAACAATGAGCAACAGCTGCAAACACTAAAGACTGGACTTAAATACACAGATGTTAACAAGTGATTGCAGCTGTACAAATTAATGAAAGAGATCTATTTGTAAAACTAAAACGTGTGATATTGTCATATGACCTGAGAAGCAGGAGAAGTAGACAATAACACATAAGAGGAAAACCTAAAACACACACACACTATGGCTGAAGTCATGCCTGGCTTAGGCCATCAGTGCTCTAATTAGTTGTGATGTAATATTGTCTATTTAACTGGACTTCTCAATTAATCTCTCATCACCACTCTGTGTGTGTACTTGTCTAATTATTTTTGCACCTGCCTGTTGTGCACCTTGTTCTACATATATCTCTTGAAAAAATAAGCAACCATTGCACATCTTTCTTAAAATAAACCCCAGTGAAAACCTCTGGAATGTGATCATGAGGATGATCGATTGTACTAATCTAGCACAACC
>JACXGM010003166.1:26410-43153 GCA_016801145.1 Umbra pygmaea | reverse complement strand
CCCTGACCTCAATCCCATTCAACATGTTTGGGATGAATTGAAATGGCAATTGTGGGCCAGGCCTACTGGTGTAAGATGTTCTTTTGGCTGAAAGTACACAGATTCCTACAGACACACTCGAAAGCCTTCTGAGAAGAGTTCTGATTGTTATAGCCGCAAAGGGGGGCCAACACCATAGGAAGACTCATGGTTTTGGAATGGGATGTCCAACAAGCTCATACTGTATGGGTGTGAGGATCAGGTGTCCAAATATATAGTGTATATCAGTGTGTATATATAGCTATATAGTGTATATACATTTTTACCTTTTACTTTTTAACACTTTAGCTGTCTTATATACAGCGACTAGTAAGTACAGGGACATACATTTGGAGCAAATTAGGTTTAAGTGCCATGCTCAAGGACATTTAGCCAGTCAGCAAATAGAATCTGGAACCATACGATTACTAGTCAGACTCCCTTAATACTGAGTCAATTGACGCCAATAAATGTTAGTTCAACTACCGACAAATCCATAACAGAACTAGTTAGGGAAATGATGTTGGCAGGTCTCTAGCAGGAAAGTAGGGCTGTGCATGCTAAGTGGGTCAAAGGGGATGTGCTGTTGACTTCCAGCAGTGAGTCATCCTGCCTCGTTGCTGAACAATCCCTGAGTCAGCCCTCAGCCACACACAGTGACAATACAGAGGCAGGGAGGGAAGAAGAGAGGATGGGCACTGGAACAGAAGAAGATAGTTACACAGGCGTGAATACCCTTTTCTGTATTTGGGTTAGCTCCTTGGTCTCCTCTGATCTCCCACACTTTTTACATCAGCAGTTGTCACAAAGTACTTAAACAGATACCCAGTCTAAAACCAACTGAAAGGAAACTCTGACCTTTGAAATAAAGATCTAACGAACTTCATTTTTTGATGAGTCGGTATGAGTACAGACACGTCATGCTTACATCTTACTCAATCCTGGGAAAAACCCTCTCAGCGATTTCCAAGTCAAAGTTGTTTATTCGACTTGACGAGGAGATCACCCAACAATTACGTTTCATTCTTTACCACAGTAGATTAATAATCTGGCCATTGTTCCATGGCCCTTCTTCTCTTCTTAGAAAAGACTTAATTCCGAAGCTGACTGAGAAAACAACATTACAACTGTTTCCCACAGAGTCACAGTTAAGCGTAGTGAGGGAGCGTAATTCTTTGCTATTAATTGTAAAGAGTGGCAAATAAACCCTATTAACTCCACAGCATGCTAATAACAATACATTCTTTATGTTGACCGATCTATTCCCTGCCTCTGCCTTTGGTTTAAACAGCACAAGCAGCCATGTGTCTGGGCTGAATTGAGACAGCCCTATGTCTGAGAGATTAGGGAGCCACAGGGAGCCTCTGTGTGCCTTCAACACATCCCATGAGAGCCCCTAACGTGGGAAAAGAGACTGGGGTAATGACCATGCATGTCTTTGTGTACCTAGGAAAGTTGAGAATGTGGTTTGCCTGTATAGCCATTGCAAACGGCTGTTCTAGCAAATTAAGAGCAAGTAACTGATAGGTCTTGCCAAATCTTCAAAACATAAGAATAAAGTCCTTTCTACATGAATGTTTTGTATGTTTATTTTTGTTTAAATGCATATTAAAAAGTAGTTATTCAAATGTAGAGTATCCTTCGTGATACAATGTCAAATAAATGTTTGGTAATGGAGCAATCCGCTGTCATATATTTCTGGAGGATTTATGCAACCCTGCAAAACATGATTTCTTTTAGTGATATTCCAACCAATAGATCGCTTTTCTCTGTTCTCAATCATGCTCAGCTGTTGTCCCTTGTCTCATTAGTACTTGTATTTAGTTCCTGGGTTTGTTTTAGTAGCTGTCGATCATTGTCTTAATGTTACGTGTGTGTTTGTTCCAAAGAGTTTATTTTATAGTACCGTCCTGCTTTTTTGACTCCTCAAAGTCAATTTAATTTGGAAGTGTTTTGATTTGATGAACCTAAGATTTAACTTTGCATTCGTCTTTAATACTCCCTGACCTCACTAAATTAAAAGATGCTATAGAAAACAAGTGTTTGCATCCCATAGGTGAAGTTATTTATATAAAATTTTGCCAATTCTTTACATTTTATTGATACATTTACATTTTAGTCATTGGCACCCCCAGACGTGACACAGTTTAGCTGTAGCCCTGAACCATCAGATCAGATTCACTTATAAACAACATGTTGATTAATAGATAAGTTGAATCAGGTGTGCTAGCTCAGGGGTAGTTAAAATACATGGACTGGCTAGGGATCCACGAGGAGAGGTTAGAGAACCACTGATTAGTGGACATTGATCATGAGCAACTTACAGTGAATAGACGGACGCAACATAGAGTAAAGTGCGTTTATTGAGCCACCTTACAGCCAGTGGCTGTTTAAAACAGCAGTTGGCTGGAATCAAACCAACACTGTAGCAATACATGTGTATTGCAGGTGTTGACCCAGAGCTAATCCAGTCTTTCTAATCAAAAGCAAATATATCCTCAATGGCATTGAATACATTAAAGTGAAACATTCAGAAATTACAGCACATTTTTTATATAATCCTAGTTTATGATAGAAAAAGTATTTAGACAGTTGGCATCCAGCTGTTTCTAATTCGCCATGTGTGTTTAGTGCATGTGCAAGAGAGCTGTGAATTTCAAGTCTTGATTTGAGGTTTTGCATTTGCATTGGTCTGTTGCTGGTTTTTGACAATATGAGCCGAAAAGTGTAGATGACAAAAAAATGCTCTCCACAAAAGGAAAAATAAACTGTGTAGCAGATCACGAACACACTGCAGTGTTTGTGTGTCAAGGCCAATTCTTACTGTCAGGGAAATGTAGTGCAATTTGTGACTCACAATGCTAGATGACGAGGGGGTTCGCTTCTCAATCAGGGGATTTCAGCAGGTCGCATATACATAGATTATTTTCTAGGTTTCTTTTATCTGGCACATTCAAATGTTGGACTATGTGCTCATGTTGATTAATGTGCATTGTCCCTTTTAAAAAATAAAGAATCTAATCAAATCAATTGATTATTTTCTAGGTTTCTTCATTTGGCCCGGGAGATTGGGTGTTGTGATTGGTCAGCAATTCACACCTCTCATTACAAAAGCAATCACCTACTATAGGTACATAAATCTGGGCACCCCAACAGAAATATCACATCAATATTTAGTTGAGCCCCCTTTAGCAGAAATAACAGCCTCTAGACGCTACCTATAGCCTGTAATGAGTGTCTGGATTCTGGATGAAGGTATTTTGGACCGTTCCTTCTTGCAAAACATCTCCAGTTCAGTTAAGTTTGATGGTTGCCAAGCATGGACATCCCGCTTCAAATCACCCCACAGATTTTCAATGATATTGTAGTTAGGGGGGAAGAAATATGATTAATGTGCATTTATGAGATTGATACATTAATATCTAATATATTTCCTTTTCCCCCCGGATGCAATGTACTGACTTACGGGATAAATAATACCTCAATGAAAAGCGTAGAGAATTATCTTATTGATCTTAATTGCCTCGTAGATATTTCATATCTATAAATCTGACTCCATGTGTTTATGTGTTAGCTGAGCAAGTTCAACCAGAGCCTAGCAGGTGTGAACTTGGAAGCCGCTAGGTAGCTAGCCTAGATGCTCTGAGCCACACTAAATATGGAATATGTACGGCCACCTGTCCTCACGGATTTGCCTGCTTGGCCATTCCAGAACATTGTACTTGTTCCTCTGCATAAATGCCAGAGTAGATTTTGAGCAGTGTTTTGGGTAGTTGTCTTGTTGAAATATCTAGCCCCGGCGTAACCTCAACTTTGTGACCTATCTATCCAAAATCCCGGGCACGCTATGCCAATTTGCACTGCCTTGTGCTTGGGGTCCGGGCAAAGTCGGAGAAGCCATAGTCAGGCTCGAACCACTGACTATCATGACGTAGACTGTCCAGCGATGTAGCGACTACGTCACATGGATCCCCTTGAACATCTTTATCTGGGTACGACCAAAGTAGGTCACTCAGCAACCCACATCAATAATGTCTGTAGGATCTGCTCCATTAACTGCAGATTGGGATACAGGCTTCCATGGCAACAGAACCTTCTCATCCACTATGGCTGTGATGGTAAGGCAGTTAAAGCAGTCAGTAAACATCTTGCAGAGCTTTATGTTTAATTTTCGTTTACACTCACAATAGAAGCCAGACACAGTTGGTGGAGGCACATTTCTTCTATGTTTATTTTATCTTGTAGGCCAGCAGCAGGCAGATGGTCTCCAGAGGCATCTTGCCTTGGTCCACCTTGTCTTCAGAACCAGGTAGTTGGCCTCAGGTGGGAAGTGTCAAGGAGCTGCAGCCGGTGTCATGGATGTCACCACAAATGTTTAGGATGGGCATGCTGAGGAACATCTCTCTGGACTTGATTCAGTTCCCGCTCACCTCAACTTCTGACATCTGTACAAACCTTCTCTTGATGACATCCTGGCAACTTTAATATCCATCAGATCAGCAAGTCCTGATACTGTCCACTTAGTAGACCAAGACCAAAAAATAAATATACCCTGGCTATAAATCAATCAGCATTCAGGTTTTTAAGCACCTAAATACCATGTACAGAGTTGGGTAGGTTACTTTTTAAAAGTAATCGGATGACAGTAACCAGATTACTTTTAACAATTATTTTTAATCCAATTGCTGTAATCCGATTCCTTTTAAAAGTAACCTACTCTAACCTGGTACTGTATGATGCCATATCACTTTTTACTGCTCTAATTGCATCCAAAACTGGATCAAAGTAGCAATAAGGCATCTTGGGGGTTTGTGGTTTAATGCCAAAGCCACGGCTAAGTGCTGTGTTCACAATGCATTGTGCCCAAGAACAGCTCTTAGTCATGGTATATTGGCCACACACTGCACCAGCTCATGCCTTATTGCTTGTATGTTTACTTTAATGGAGTGCCTTGCAAAAGCATTCAGAACACTAACCAATTCTCAATTCTCAAACATTACTCAATTTACAAACGAGAAATTACAAGTAAATTATTGTAACATTACATGTTACATACTTGCATACAGTATTAAACACATACCATTCATAGAGCCACCAGTCATTGAAACAACAGCTTTATGTATGTTCGGATATGTATGTACCAGCTTTACACATACATTTGTTTCAATTTTGGCCTATTCTACATTTACTCCAAGTGTATTTTAAGACATTAACCATTTTGTTCTTTAGAAACTCAAATGTTGCTTTTGGCTGGGGATTATTGTCCTGTTAAATTAAAACTCTGGCGCAAAATGAACCTAGGGGTAATAGCACATTGGTACCGAGTCTACCGTTCTCTGGGATATGTTTTAGAGCTAATCGAATGTGCACAGTTTTAGTGCGGAAAAAAGACTTGATCAGTCAAACCACAAACTCTATGAGAAGTGAGCTGAACTGTGACTTGGAATCTTCCATGGCAAGAGGTTTTGTGGTCATTCATGCAGATCAATGAGCAAGAATTACAGCTGGCAATGCGAACAAAAATCAAACACAATTTGCTCAGCTCACGTAGCACAGAGTTTGTGGTTTGACTGATCAAGTCTGTTTTCCGAAGATGGCACCTGGCTGTATACACAAACAGTCTTTTAAACTATATTTCTAATAACTTACAAAACACTTACAAAGTTCTCAATGCTTCGTTTTGCATGTAGGGAGCCTAATTATGCTACCGTGGAAGTGTGGTGCTATTTTGAGCCTTGTTAGTGCTAAATACACTGCTCAAAGAAATAAGGGGAACACTTTAACAACACAATGTAACTCCAAGTCAATCACACTTCTGTGAAATCACACTGTCCACTCAGGAAGAAACAATGATTGACAATCAATTTCACATGATGTTGTGCAAATGGAACAGACAACAGGTGGAAATGATAGGCAATTAGCAAGACACCAATAAAGGAGTGGTTCTGCAGGTGGTGACCACAGACCACTTCTCAGTTCCTATGCTTCCTGGCTGATGTTTTGGTCACTTTTGAATGCTGGCGGTGCTTTCACTTTAGTGGTAGCATGAGACGGAGTCTACAACCCACACAAGTGGCTCAGGTAGTGCAGCTCATCCAGGATGGCACATCAATGCGAGCTGTGGCAAGAAGGTTTGCTGTGTCTGTCAGCGTAGTGTCCAGAGCATGGAGGCACTACCAGGAGACAGGCCAGTACATCAAGAGACGTGGAGGATGCCATAGGAGGGCAACAACTCAGCAGCAGGACCGCTACCTCTGCCTTTGTGCAAGGAGGAATGACCTCCAGCAGGCCACAAATGTGCATTTGTCCACTCAAACGGTCAGAAACAGACTCCGTGAGGGTGGCATGAGGGACCAACATCTACAGGTGGGGATTGTGCTTGCAGCCCAACACCATGCAGGACGTTTGGCATTTGCCAGAGAACACCAAGATTGGCAAATGCGTCACTGGCCCCCTGTACTTTTCACAGATGAAAGCAGGTTCACACTGAGCACGTGACAGACGTGACAGTCTGGAGATGCCGTGAGGAAAGTTTTGCTGCCTGCAACATCCTCCAGCATGACCGGTTTGGCGGTGAGTCAGTAATGGTGTGGGGGGCCGCACAGCCCTCCATGTGCTTGCCAGAGGTAGCCTGACTGCCATTAGGTACCGAGATGAGATCCTCAGACCCCTTGTGAGACCATATGCTGGTGTGGTTGGCCCTGGGTTCCTCCTAATGCAAGACAATGCTAGACCTCATGTGGCTGGAGTGTGTCAGCAGTTCCTGCAAGAGGAAGACATTGATGCTATGGACTGGCCCACCCGTTCCACAGACCTGAATCCGATTGAGCACATCTGGGACATCATGTCTCGCTCCATCCAACAACGCCACGTTGCACCACAGACTTTACAGGAGTGGGCGGATGCTTTAGTCCAGGTCTGGGAGGAAATCCCTCAGGAGACCATCCGCCACCTCACCAGGCATTTTAAGGAGGTCATACGGACCACGTTGAGGCCACACACACTACTGAGCCTCATTTTGACTTGTTTTAAGGACATTACATCAAAGTTGGATCAGCCTGTAGTGTGGTTTTCCACTTTGATTTTGAGTGTGACTCCATATCCAGACCTAAACTGGTTGATAAATTTGATTTCTATTGATAATTTTTGTGTGAAGACGAAAGTTCATTCATTCAGATCTAGGATGTGTTATCTTAGTGTTCCCTGTATTTATTTGAGCAGTGTAATAGCAACTTATTTTTACTTCATCCATGCCCACACAACTAGCGTTATAAGGTAATTATCAGTTCGCACTAAAACTGGGCACATTCAATTAGCATGAAAACATATCCCAGAGAACAGTGGACTCTGTACCAATGTGTTATTAACCCCGAGGTTCATTTTGCGCCAGAGTGGTCCTTTAAATGGTCAATTTGGTGTGTCTTGAGGCATGGGCAGTGTTTAGTTTATACCACACAGCGCTTTGTCTTTTAGAGAAACAGTGGGTCAAACTGATGTTTTCTGGCCAACTCCAGACATGCTTTCAGATGCCACTTTTTATCACCCTACCATACAGGTCAGTGGTGCACCTTTACTCCAGACATTGACACTGAAATCAGTAGCTGCTTCAAAGTGATTGTCGCTGTCTTCATGTTGCTATTGATTAGTTCACCTTTATTTTACCAGGTAAGTGGAATGAGAAATAATTCTCCTTTGCAATGATAACCTGACCAAAGATATACCAGTGCAAGCAACAAAAACCTATACACAACTTGAATACTTCAAGTTTTAAAGGAATACCTTTTCTTGGTAGTGCCTGGGTGGTGTGATACCACATCTACTTTAGGATCTTTAATGGTTCACAGTTTAAGGTCAATAGTAATTTAACGATGTCTTGGTTAGAACAGTTTCTTCCACAGGACAAGGATTATGCAAGCAAAAGATTTAAATTGTTTTTATATTTGTAAAAGATATTTCCCAGCATGAAACCAATGTCACTTCACAATAATTAATTCTGAGTTTCAGTGGATGTGTAGTGTTAGGTGCAGTGAATCAATGATCGTTTGATTTGTTTGTACTGTAGGTGGACTTTAGTTCTTCCTTTGCAATTTTGAGGCATTGTTAACCATAGGTTTCAGATCCTTGGATGACTGGAGAATGTCACGTCAAAAGACTCAAAAGGTGAGACCAGATTCAAACTGATACAGTTTAAAGCGACAATATCTCTCCTCCTCCGTTGGTCCCCGAATGATGAACAGAGGCTGAGAATAAACTGTTGATTCAAGGTGAAACCTCTGATAAGCCTACTTTCCTGGAAGTGAAATTTGAAGAAAAAAATGTCTGTGTCTCACTTCAAAGAAGTTACAGTTGATCTGTCTTCACCCACCCTCCCCTGGCCTGTTTATACTGACAGATAGAGGTGAGCGGGCTAGAAATTCCCTAGTTGAAACCAATGCTGACAGGCTAAGTGAGGACTGTAAGTTGTGTTCTGTGAACAGCTTGGGGCTCCGACACAGCAGAGTGCAGCTGAGACCACTACTATGGTTAGGTTGTTAGGACCTTAGCGTGGGAACAAGACAACTAGTGCAGCTTCCATAGAAACTGACAACACTGCCTGCCTGGCGCGCTCACAGGTGTGCTGGTAGGGCTTTTCAAAACAAAGACAGGCAGTCATACATTAGTGACATTGATTAGTGCATCGTAACATGAAATGACACTGGGCAGACCCATCGCTAAATCAATATCGTTTCAAACCCTGCTTTTCCTACGTCACTGCTCTCTTCCTATGTTTTTCCATCCCTCTCTCTGTTGTTTTAACTCCCCCGTTTTACTCCGCACTCCCTTAATTGCATCTAGAGGAGACGTAAACTGGTCCTACTACATCCACACATAATCACTACTCAAGTCCACTATCTTCCTGTTGCAAACAGTTGTTTTGAATGTTTGTTTCTGCATTCAAATATACAGAGTAGGCCTACTACAGAGAATACAGAGTTGTCAAATCTACAAAGAGCTACAGCCTGTAAGCAGTGACTCATTTGCTGTGCATCATTAAATTGCACTGTAGACTGTTATGAGCTCAAATCTGAACGGTGGTCGAGGCCTTCAGTCGTACGTTGATGCCTGTCACAGCATAGCGAAGCATTTCAGCAGTGCTACACAACTACTTAACCTTTGACCTGTTTAAGCTCAAAACAAAGGGCCTCCAATTCATGGATCAAAGTGCCCAAGGCCTACCATGACCTTAAGAATATGTGCCGTTTCATAGACGCTAATGTGCTCCTATGGACTCTACTGTGCCAGGTCTGAGACGTTGACCTTCACATTGAGCCCTGCTTAAACTCAGCTCATGCATCAGCTCAACTCAATGGCCAGATCAGACAGGGCATGACCCAGGGACTAAAAGGATTTTTAAGGCCAGAAAGAGCCAGCATTGCCAGGGGCCACTTAACATTATGACATAGCTGACATGAACGGGATGCCAACATGTGGCCCCATAGTCCAATCAAAACATGCACTGTAAGCCCGGATAGGTGAATTCACTTAAAAACGTAATGGGTTAGGAAAACTTGAGTGCATTTAACTTAAATGCATGAAAGGGTGGAATTTTTTATTTTATTTTTAAGTTCAATGCACTCAAGTTTTATTTTCAAATTTTTTAAGTGAATTCACCTATCCGGGCTTACACTGTGCCTCAGACATACGGACATCTTACTGGGTCCAACTACACCTTGTAAAATCATTATGCGAGTTTGTTTCACAGATGCTTTTATTTGCTCAATTAAGCAATAAGTAATAACAGAACATTCTAGAGGCAGTTTTTATATAATTAAAATGAATTAACTTGATGGTTGCAGTTTAATACACTTGTACAACAACAATATGATGACCTAGCTAACAAATACATTTGTGTAACCTATTTCTAGAACAATAGCTGGAGGCAAGATGAAACATTCCAGTGTGCCTACTGTAGACTCATCAATAACTGGGTAGAGTGGGCCAATGTAGAGCATGTATATGTGTCTACCGTTCTACCGTGAATCCGTACAGAGATGAGTTGATAGCATTAGTTGATAAATTATACTTGTTCATCCACAGCCAAACGTATCACATACTGTAGTAACAATGTCAAAGTGAATAACTTTAAATAAACTGAGTAGCTATGGATCTCTCACATTTCCGAGGGGTCACCGTATGCTTCTGCGCATGTCTCAGCTACATTTAATTGGACTCGCTACTAGGGAAAATACACAGGTACTCTACACAGCACTTAGTCAACACCACCTGCTTTGCAAATCCAGAGTTCAAATCTTACTCTTGGATTGGTCCAGTGGTTCCAACGAGGATGGTGCAATACAGTATGTGCAATGAACCAATCACAGAACCTTTAATTTGTAAATAAAACAGAAAATATTTATACAATATTGATAGCCCTCTTAAGGAATGCTGTGTATGAAAAGGGAACATGTAGTAATTAGGAGAAGCATCTGTAGAGCCATATAAACCACTTGGAAAGGTGACAAAAATACAAATGGATATGTATTATGATACAAAATAACACAAAACAATGAAGGAAAGCAGACAACATCTATTTAATAACAGCCTTTGTAATGAGCCAATGAATGAACAAAAACTGATCCAAAGAAAATCTAGAGACTAAGCCCTGGCTGAAAGCTGACCATATAGGAACAGGTGACACATAATCCTGTTTCTACTATACAGTAGACTTGTATATAGTATTGTGTGGTCATATAGTGTCTCTCTCTCTCTCCACTGCTCTACTTCTGGGGAACACATCAGAGTGAGAGAGAAAGATGGGTGATAGACGTAATAGACTTCCAAATTAATTATAATTTAAAATGGGATCAATAATGTGTCAATCAAAAATGATGATATGGAGCTTATAAAGTCAGAAGTTTGAATCTTTTCTTATCAAGATCAGTTAAACGTACAATATGTAGTTTTTGGCCAATAGGGGTCTCTCAATCAAAATAATTGCAAAAGATGTACTTGGATGATGTCGAGAGGTAGCGTTGGATCATGGGTTTTGTTGTCGTCGTCAATGACAACCTGCCAATCTAGCGTCTCCGGCAGAAAACATGTTCACTGACAAAGTAATGTATTGTTAAATATGTTATAACTTTATTCACGTTATGTTTGGCGGTTCCCTGGAACTTAGAGCAACTAGAGGAGTCAAAGGTTATATGAAGCCATTGACGGGCGACAAAATGAAATGTCCAGTGTCTTCAAATTAAATTACAAATTTCTCTGTGTTTGAAAGTTGGTGGAAACATTTGGGATAATGTAAGTACACAACTAACAAATATATATACTATAAGTATAGTGATGTTTGCTTTTATAATGCAAAGTACGTCTTTTGTTATTGTTTTGGAAAACAATATACATATTTTACCTTTAAGCTAGTCCCAGCTCCTGGCACATGTGGACAAGGCGGTCGTCAAAGGGTGCCATGCACAGATTTGTATGGGTGCAGACTTACGCAGCCAAAAAATTAATAAATCTATGCATGCTGTGTGGATTGTTTCCAGTGTCCTTAAACAAATATCAAGAGCCTCCTTTATACCTTTCTTGCAAGTTACACACTTTACAGTCAGCACCGGACTGTAATGGGGGAGGGGCAATGTGTCACCTGATGGCAAACTGGCAAACTTAAATAATGATATCAATTGCCCCCTCTCTTCCTTCCTAACAAGCCCCGCTCGTCTCTGTACCTGATGGGTGGTAGTCGGGGCTGAGTTAACTGTTAGCTTCTCAACATGGCTAGCCCGGTTTACAGGAGATAGAGAGGAGGAAAAAAGCACAAAATAGAGGTACTGTGCACTTGACCTTTTTGTCGACTCACTGTTCAACTATTACGATGCTCTTACTACTGAGTTGTGGTTGTTTCACCTAGCTAGCTAGCTTATATTACTGTACATGTATGCACTTAGTCACTGTAAGTCACTCTGGATAAAAGCATCTGATGAATGAGTAAAACGTAACTGTTTAGGCTTGATAATAATTTAGCAATTTATCAGTGTTTTTTTCGAACTTAGCTAAAAACAACTTATGTTAAAACTAGAACGGCTTGCATTTTCGAGAAACTGCAAGTTATTGCGTTGCAGCAGTGGTGTGTGATGCAAAACATCCAAAAAATGATATAGAGGTTCATTGCTGGCGCGGTTCTAGCGGGGTGGCACACACGTTCACCTGGCAACACTTTATTATGTCGGCAACACAAACTCTGATTCTACCTTTCAAAACAATAGCGCTCTAAATTAATGACAATATAATCATTGCATAGATAGTTGGTGGGTCTATGTTCATGTGTTGCTAAAATTAGTCTGTTGTTGGATACAACATAAGCTAGCGAATGTTTTACAAATGTATCATGTTTTCATGAGACACTGAAAACATATTCAATCAAATTCTGTGTACAACATATTCGTTATTGTTTTTAATGAAACGTTGTAATTGAAAACATGTTAAATGTTTGTTTTCGCAATCAAGTCAAAATGATTATTGCAATGAAGTAAAACAAGCACTATTATTCTGAATGGACAAATCAGAGTTTGTGTTGCCGAAATAATATAGTGTTGCCAGGTGAATAATATAATGTGTGCCACCCGGCTAGAACCGCGCCTGGCTCCTCATAAATGTGCGATCCATAGCTACTCAGTTTATGTGCCCATCTGTAGCTTTGCAAATGGAAATGCAATTGTTTAGGAAGATCTCGAGAAATGTGTATAGCAAGGAAATTAATCACTTGTAGGTTCATAGGGCAATAAGTGCTTCCGGGACCGGCAGGGGCAACACCAGCGCGGCCCCCTAATGCTACGTTTAGACCGATCACGAATTGAGCATGAAATTCACTTCTATCGCGTCTAGTTGGACACTTGAACAATTTGAATCCACTTGCGTGTCCAAAGCGAATAAGACACGCAAATACAGCAAGTGTTTGAAATGACAGCATTCCTGTCTGATCTTTGACTGAATCCTACTTGTGATCATCCATTCCACAAAGACAAATGTGCCATTTCTTTGTTCAGGTTTATACTGTAAAATAAACTATAATTTTTATTTAGTTTTATGATAAATGTAGCCAGCCTCCAAAAGTAATTAACCTGTTCTGTGATTTGTTTTGCTAACAACACTGTACAGAAACTATGTTCTTATACACTAAGACTACGTTACTTTTTTGCGTTTTTAAGCCCCAAAAACGCAGTCGACGTCTAAACGAAAAACACATCTGATAATATATTTTAATGTTTTCTCCCGTGAGCGTTCTTGTGTAAACACTGCCTAAAGTTGGTTGTCTTTATATAAGAATAATAATGTTTCATAATATCTATACTTAGATATCGAATAAATAGCATTCAATACAAAATGAATATGTCTCATATATTTAAATCAAGTTGTGATAAAAGAATGGCTTTGTTGTGCATTAGAACCACAACAGGTATTTAGTCATATTACAAAATGTGATTCTTTAACTCTCATTGGCATAGTTGTCAAATAGCCTATATGTGTGGCGGCCCTTGAGAAACCCGTCACATGGTGAAATTTAGACTTTCTGAATACAATCTCTCCTGAATACAAGTCTGTTGTATATTTATCAGATATATTTATCATATTGCTGGGCGGTATGACCAAAAATGTATATCACAGTATTTTAGAAAATTCTACCGGTTTCACGGTATATGACGGTATTTATTTTTTCATGCATAATCAAGTGTTCCCAGTATTTTCTACTGGTTGAGAGAGGAATTACTGCAGTAGATTGACTTTAGCCTGCAGTATACCAGATGTTGCGGACCTGGCGTGCGTCAAAGTGGCGTCATGGGAGTGGGGTAACTATTTATACTCATGCTGGTGCTTGCGAAACTAGTTGCTGTCTTCTCCGGAACAGAGGTGTCGCAACTGAGGAGAAGCTACCGACTTTGATATTTTTACGGACTAGAAGAAGAAAAATGTAAACAATGGCAGAACTGGCAGCAGCATTGACAACAGCTGTCAACAGTGGCTAAGATTATCTTAACTGTGTTGTTATGAACCATTTAAAGTTTTATTATGAACCATTAACTCTGTTATTATGAATCGTTTACTGTGCCCTCGAACTTGTCCATGCTTCCTGTTTCCGTTTTTGTTGTGCGCTACTGAGAAAAAAGTGGTGCGCACCCTTGGCTCAGGTGCTCGAAATCCCCACACGCCAGCAAAATCTACGTCATTTTGACGTCACTTTGGCGTGCGTCAGGTCGGGAACATCTAGTATACTGCAGGCTTTAAGATGGTCTATTTTACTGTCATGAGTAAATATTGTAGAATAATTCCATACTAGTAGTAATTCAGGTTTGCCCCAGAAAATGATGCTGTTTACAAAGTTACGAATGAAGTGAGGAATCAGAATGCGCTGACCTTAACTTCATATATTGTTGATATTCCAAGACATGCTAAGGTGGTGGAGCAAATTGCTTGTGTTGCCTCCTCCGACAAAACTTGTATAATGGTTGTTTGGTCAACGTCAGATGTTTTGAAACCAAATAAATCTGTTCTTCTGTGTCATCATGTTTACCGTAATGTAACACCAGGGGCCTCTTTATAAATGTGGCGTATGCACGAAAGAAGATGTACACCGCTCTCTATGCAATAATTGGGATTTATAACAACCAAACTTGACAGAAAAATGTGCGGTCCTACACAGCAACTCTGACCCAGGCGTACACACAAAAACGGGTGAAAATAGTAATGGCAACACCGCCAGCAGATGGATGAAACACATGAAACTTTCTGAAACTCCAGACCGTTGTGTAAACAAAATCGAAATACTGCCTCTCATTAATAATATGAACATTTCACAAAGCCATTCTCACAATTAACAGCCTGTAATGAAATACAAATAAAATAAAATAAAAAAATTTAGCCAACGTAAATGCAAATGAAGACATATTCGCAAAAAGAACACTCTAATATGTTCTGTAATTATATTTGCATGTTATGTAATTCATCTTCATAAATAATACGGTAAACAGAACAAAATCATGTTTAAAATCATATTTATAAAGATAGATTGATAGATAGATATATTTCATTTTTAAATGTGTCCCATTGTATGTCTTAACCATTTTGAAAGGTGCAAGAAATTCCATTTGCGCAGAATTATTTCCCATTTTCAATTACATTAATACCGACATATGTAGCTTATCAGATACAATCAAATGGATGGTTATAAAAACCCATGCCATCACAATGTGTAATGACGCACAATGGCTGACCTTGCACTTTTAGAAGATGTGGCAAATAGAAGGATTCAAAGTAAACACAACTTCAGACAGCAAGAAGACTTGCTGACAAACGAGGATGATTGGCTTATGAGCCGGTTCTGACTTCTTTGGGTCGTCCTTTTGGACCTCTGGTCTCTTTTGGGCCCAGCGTTAGAGGAGCACTTGCAGAAAACACGCCGTGCACTCATTCTCTGAATGAGAATGAAAATGTTTTCATTAATCGAAAGCGTTTTCCTTCCACCAATGTCCAATGCTCACAAGCAGAAATGTTTACAATGGGCCCAGAAATACATGAAGACTAATTTTCAAACAGTCTTGTTTACTGATGAGTGCCGTGCAACCCTGGATGGTCCAGATGGATGGAGTAGTGGATGGTTGGTGGATGGCCACCATGTCCCAGTAAGGCTGCAACGTCAGCAAGGAGGTAGCGGAGTCATGTTGTGGGGCGGATGATTTATCAAGCAGCATGAAGTCCTGACAGTGATGTCTCTTACGCCTCTCTTCCTAACAGTTACATTCAATTACATAACATGCTAGTGTCCTAATCCCTTCTAATCCCTGTCGTGCCACAACAGGGCACCGCTCTGAGCCTTGAACAAAGCCTGCTTTTTAAACTCCTTTCCTCCATAAGAGTTTGAGGAAGGAAAGCCTGCCCAGAGACCTGTGGTGGAGCCATCAGACCTTGTGCAGCAGCATGTATTGAGATGTGAGAAGACTGGTCTTTGAAGATCAAACCACTGTGGCTCAACTGTGGCAGAATCTCTCTCTGGTAACAGGGTTTACTTTTTTTAAGTACTTCAAATGGCCTGCTTGTTACTTGGTCTGTAGTCGTCTATAACTTTCTGACTAGACATTCTTCACGTAACTGAAAAACTGAGAAACATCCATTTCATTGTCAAGTGTTCATTTTTCCTAGTGTTCTTACAACTGCTCTTATTACCAGCTTGCTATTATTATATTGCACAATATAAATGTAACTATTTAGGTTAGGGGAACCAGGAACCTTTCTGGCACTGGTCAGATGTCCTCATCACTAAGCCACCTCATCATCCTGCGGTGCTTGAAAAATACACACATTAGAAGATAAAGCAGGTGGTTTGTTTAATTTAATATGGCACATAAATGTTTACTTTGAAGAGTATCAATGGTGGCACTAACAGCTAGGCTTTGTCATGTTACTCCCTATTTGAAAATCATTATGAAAGAAAGTAGAGCTGGTGGTGAGCAATTTGGTTTAAATTAACAGTTAGCTAAGTAAGTGGCTGAATTAGTGAGGAGACAGGGCATAATTGAGTTAGCTTTTTGCAATGTTTGAGAAGTCCAAAAGAGCTCTGGATAGGTTCACTGTTCAGTATGTATTCCCTATTTTACCCTACTGTGCTCCCGTCTGCATTCTGCTCAGTCAGTAGGTCACACGCACGCACGCACGCACGCACACACACACACACACACACACACACACACA
>JACXGM010003166.1:0-26310 GCA_016801145.1 Umbra pygmaea | reverse complement strand
TAAAACTGTAGAAAATGTCTTTCATTTAGCCTGTAACGTGCAGCAAATGCTAGCTACTATAACCCAAATTCCTAAAAGTTGGGACAGTATGGAAAATGCTAATAAAAACAAAGAGGGATTTGTAAATGTACTTTAACTTGTATTTAAACAAAAAAAATATATATAAGGTTTCCTGTTTTAACTATTCAACTGCAGAGTTTTTTACAGTAATTATTTAGTTTGAAAATGATGTATGCAACATGTTCCAAAAAAGTTGGGACCGGCAATTGTGTAATCATAGTATACAAGGAGCTTACAAAAAAGGCCTAGTTTTTCAAGAACAACGATGGGTCGAGGTTCGCCAATCTGCCAACAGATGTGCAAGCAAATAATAAAACATTCCCCAAAGACAAATTTGTAGGATTTTAGGCATTTCACCTTCTATAGTGCACAATATAATTAAAAGATTCTAGGAATCTGGTAAAATCTCGGTGCATAAAGGGCAAGGTCGAAAACCAGTTCTGAATGCATGTGATCTGTGATCCCTCAGACGTCACTGTCTTAAAAACCTGACATGGGCTCGAGAATACTTTGGTAAACATTTGTTAGTCAATATAATTCGATGCAAGTTAAGGCTTTATTATGCAAAGCAGGAACCAGTCAACACTGTCCAAAAGCATCACTAACTTCTCTGGGCTCCGTCTCATCTGAGTGGAATTGTGTTTTGTGGTCCGATGACTTAAAATCTTAAACCGTTTTTGGACAAAAACATCAATCGTGTTCTCCAGCCCAAAGAAGAGAAGGACCATCTAAGCTGTTATCAGTGTCATGTCCAAAAGCCAGTGTCTATCATGGTCTGGGGGTGTGTCAGTGCCCATGGCATGGGTAACTTGCACATCTGTGAGGGCACCATTAATGGAGAAAGATATGTACACATTTTGAAGCAACCTATGCTGCCATCCAGACGTCATCTTTTCCAGGGAATTCCCTGCATTTTCCAGTGGGACAACTCCAAACCAAATTCTGCCCGTATTACAAGCCCATGGTTGCGTAAGCAGAGAGTGCGGGTGCTAGCATGGCCTGCCTGCAGTCCTGACCTGTCTCTGTTTGAGAATAATTTGAAGGGAACAAATACCTGCTTAATGGATGAATGGTGGGAAAGTCTGCTTGCTAAACTGAACCAACTGGTGTCTTCAGTGTCCAAATGCGTAATAAGTAGAATTTTTAAAAAAGTGGTAAAGAGGCGACTGTGTTGCACTCTTTAGGTTTAAGTTGAGTGGATACTGTCAAAAATGTATTTATTTCACAAAGTAAAACATAAAATAATAATGTGTTTTCAATATACACTCACCTAAAGGATTATTATGAACACCATACTGATACTGTGTTTGACCCCCTTTCACCTACAGAACTGCCTTAATTCTACATGGCATTGATTCAACAAGGTGCTGAAAGCATTCTTTATAAATGTTGGCCCATATTGATAGGATAGCATCTTGCAGTTGATGGAGATTTGTGGGATGCACATCCAGGGCATGAAGGTCCCGTTTAACCACATCCCAAAGATGCTCTATTGGGTTGAGATCTGTTGACTGTGGGGGCCATTTTAGTACAGTGAACTCATTGTCATGTTCAAGAAACCATTATTGTCATGTTCAAGACACCATCATTGTCATGTTCAATGACTCTACCATCTGAATGTCTCAACAGAAATCAAGACTCATCAGACCAGGCAACATTTTTCCAGTCTGTCCAATTTTGGTGAGCTCTTGCAAATTGTAGCCTTTTTTTCCTATTTGTAGTGGCGATGATTGGTACCCGGCAGGGTCTTCTGCTGTTGTAGCCCATCCACCTCAAGGTTGTGCGTGTTGTGGCTTCACAAATGCTTTGCTGCATACCTCGGTTGTAACAAGTGTTTATTTCAGTCAAAGTTGCCCTTCTATCAACTTGAAGCAGTTGGCCCATTCTCCTCTTGACCTCTAGCATCAACAAGGCATTTTCGCCCACAGGACTGCCGCATACTGGATGTTTTTCCCTTTTCACAACATTCTTTGTAAACCCTAGAAATGGTTGTGCCTGAAAATCCCAGTAACTGAGCAGATTGTGAAATACTCAGACCGGCCCGTCTGGCACCAACAACCAAGCTGCTCTCAAAATTGCTTAAATCACCTTTCTTTCCCATTCTGACATTCAGTTTGGAGTTCAGGAGATTGTCTTGACCAGGACCACACCCCTAAATGCATTGAAGCAACTGCCATGTGATTGGTTGAGTAGATCATTGCATTAAGGAGAAATTGAACGGGTGTTCCTGATAATCCTTTAGGTGAGTGTAGTACAGGGAGAATTGGATTTTCCAAAAACTAAATTTTTGCATTTTCCATACTCTCCCAACTTTTGGGGAATTGGGGTTGTACATATATATTTATATTTATATAATTATATACACTATTGGAAAATATAGGTTAATAATAACACATGCTGTGTCCAGTTAGGGACAACAAATGTTGTGATCATTTTAAACCACTCACCATCATGCAGTCAGTTAAAACAATGTCTTGTCCCTAACTGGACAAATTGTTATTTTTAAAACATCTTTTTTAATAGTGTATCAAAAACATCCCCCACACTCAGACTGCAGATATCTGGCTTCCATAAACGCTACAGTAAAAACAAAACTTTCATGCACAATATTGCCTGTTGAGATAATAGTGTTGAGCAATAATTCCTGCCCTACTTCAACAGCCGAGTCGTTCTGGAGTCATATTAGGTCACAGCCAAATGGACATGTTGACGTGCCCTCACAGTTCTCAGCTCCTTGGCAAGCATCCTAATTTACAAGGAGCCCTGTCTGGGCTTGTGACCACACACCTCCGAAGGGGCCTGCAGCCATTCAGCTTCCCTCTCTCTCGCTCGCACCCCCACCCAGCTTTTCACTCGCTGTGTCTTTTACTCACGCACTCCACCATTGGCTGTATTTACTGACACCTCTTCGACCTGTAGATATGTACCGAGTGATCGACCGCTGGGAAAATAAGGAATACACCCAACGTATAAACTCAAGACAATACAGTGAGCAGGATCCACAAAACACTACAATAAAGAGGCCCGGCCTGAATAAATGCACTGTGCTCCATATTTTGGATTCCTACTCTGCCCTGCTTGGAAGGGGAGGAGTTGATCGGCAAAAAAATTAAGTCAACAAAAAGGAGAGAGACTAACGGAAAGTTAGCTGAACAAGGAGTTATTCCCGGCAGGCTCCAGCTTTGCAATAAAGCTGTATCATGTTGAAGCTATCTATCCTATTCACCACACTCACCGTGAGCCCTGTCCTAACAAGTGGCTGTGAGGGTACGCCTGCCTCCCAGCCATCCTGGTAACTCTTGAACCTATACCACTCTAAACAGCAGTCTGCAGATAGAGCATAGCAAACATGACTGTCATAGGAGGCGTCGCTAAGTCAACTGGGATGGAAATGCTCGCCTGCACACATTAAAGCTTTCACCTCAAAAAGTCATTTTATTAAAAAACAATCTATTAATTCTCAGTTGTTACATCTTAAGGAAGATCAATGTCATAACATTCCCATAAGAAATGACTTTGTCCTAATTTTGTAGATTTCCTAAATACATTAAAAAAATGTCTGGGAAAGGACCACTGCTGTGTTGATATGAGCCCAGCAGACTTGAGGTCCAGTAGCCCGGCAACAGCAGCCAGCCTTTGAGAGTCCCACAACACTGCCTCCTGCTTTCGCACAGTACATTCTGGAACTCTCCACACTGAGAGCAGCCTCTGCTTTGACAGTGATATATGATGTGATACATCATACCCTAAATACTTGCACATCGTCTGCATTTAATGCAATAATGAAGTTATTGCTGCTGAATAGCTCTTGGGCAAAATCCCAAAGCTGAATCTTCAAAGTGTGATTTTAACAAGGGCTGTCAAAGTTAACATATTAAACTAACTATATGGGGAAACCAGATGTTTTATGATTAGTTATGAAGAAACATCAATTCTGTTCTTCATTTGTACAGTTTGTTGCAACATAGATACATTGAAGTCTATTATTAATGAATCCAGCTATATTTTGTGGCTCTATTATCATCAAGGATTAATAATAATAATAATAATAATAAACTTTATTTTTATATAGCGCCTTTAAAGTGGCTTCTCAAGACGCTTTACATAAAAGAAACAAATTTAAAATACAACACACAAAAGGATTTGGTTGTCATTCTCCTCTAGGTGTGCTTGGTGGAATAGCAGATGGCTATGGAAGTGAAACTAACAGCATTTTAACAACTTGAAATTGTATTAGAATATGTTGAAATACACATCCAGAAATAACATAAATTTGACAAGCAATCAGATAGATTCATTTTAAGGTTCATTTTAAGGTTGCATAATTTCATAGTACATTCAGAAATGCCTGACTACATCATTACCTAACATTCTATACAGTATGTATCAATTTATACTGCATCAATCTACATCATGGAATTCCAAGTCAAATATATCCCATTTTTTACGCCATGATAGTCAGTCGTTCGAGCCTGACTACAGGTTCTCTGGCTTTCCCTGGACCTCAAAACAAAGCAGCACAAATTGGCATAGCGCTGCCCAAGATTTGGTTTAGATAAGTCTAATTATCTACCTTGCCACGTCGCTCTCCAGCAAATCCTTGTGTGCCGATTGTGCATCTGTAAATTAAATCACGTAAGAATAGCTGGTGAGCGTAGTCATCCCCTACATGATCTGACTAAAGGCTTCCGTGTTGGATGAGCAGTGCAAAAAGAATCGGCGTCAAGGCAACATGTGGTTGAACAAAATGTGCGTGCTCCTCGCCATCCTGCATCTGTCCGCTGGGTTGCAGAGCTGCTGTCAAGGCAGGGTCCGTGGGACTTTGGAGGGGAGAAAAATTGGGAAATGACAATGATTTTTCCAATTGTTCTCCCCTCCAAATTCCCACTGACCATTTATTTTATTTTATAATCTATTCTTAAATCCTCATAAAAACCTGGCTTTGGAGCATAAAATAAATATTTTATATATTTTACATATTCTATGATTGTCTGTTTGCTTCAAATTATAATGCTGTCAGTTCCCCTTTAATTAGTTACAGTGACAAGCAAGATACTTAGGGCTATTTACACTGTTTCCTTAAGCTAGAGAACATTTTAACTTAAATAACAATCACATAATATGTACATTTACATATTTCTATTTACAGCTGTAACTGGAACGTGTCGTACTGACAACGACGGAAAACGTGCGTGGCCTTGTCAAGTTATCTTTTGGCAACAGGGCTGTGCTTTGAGCAACAGGGGGGGACAAGAACCTGGAGACTAAAGAGAGCAGAGCAGTGACGAGGCACTCACAAGCACCAGCCCAGAAATGAGTACCACACAAACAGGAAGACAACATTTGCTCAGCCTTAAATAGTATTTACTAGGCTTTGTTGCTAGGATCTTCAAGTTATGAGTTATAAGTTTAAGTCATTTGTCACATTTACAGATATGCAGATATTAGGTGTGATTTCTTTAAGACTGCAAGGGAACCTTGGCTTCCCATAAAATGTCAATAAATGTATGGTCAAATATGTACTATTGTGTTAACAATGAGTTCATTCAGAATCAGCTATCGGTACATATAGCAGGTCGACTGACCCGATTTCCTTCTTATACATTCCTGTAGTGTCACAGTGCATTTCCCTGATGAAGCCCGGCGTCCATGGACTTAAATGGGGCTGCTTTGAACAGTTTTATTCAGTGGTTCAAAACGAAACGGTCATTGGATAAATGCTTCAATTATTTCCCACCCACGGACGCTTAGCGTCTCTGGGGGTGAATGGAGAAGTGGGCTGGCCTGGACAACAGGTTTCTGCGTGATGATTGGAGGGCCTGTCGAAAGACTGCATCTCCTTTTGATTGACAGCAGGTATGTACTATAAAAAGTCAACAAAGCTATTCAAGCTTGGTCCCATGGCGGATTTTGCAAGTGTAGTCGAAAGACATACTGCTGCAACCTATTTCTTGGTATTTGCTTAGCGCAATTGCTAGCCAATTTTCAACATACATTTCATACAATTATACACCACATCCCTTGTTTCAGTTTAACCTAATTCCCACATTTCCTCCTTCGAGTATAAGATTGTTTCGTTAGATTGTTTGTTTATTCATACAGTAGACTAGGCTAGTGTCATAGGGGTGGACTAGCCAGTTCTCCTGTTTAAGGTGGCTCAAATCCTACACCCATAACACAACAGGCCAAGGCCGTTTAAGCAGCCTAGCTCTGCTGGTCATTGAGAGGACACTGGTCAAGTCACTGGAAAAGACGCCTAGTTGGTACGACAGGGTCACAGAGCATTTTCTTTAAAAGGTACATAGGGCAGAATTTACTTATAAATAAATGGACAATTTTTATGATGTAGGCCGAAAATGAGCTTCCCCTCTTTGAAAGACCAGCAGCCGCCACTGGCAAATAATAGTTGCAAGTAAAGGGAAATCTTATATCATGACTCCAGATATTGCAGTAGAGTAACACATTTTTACAAAAGTCAAAATACAATATATAATGAAAACAACACAATAAAGTATGTAATAAAATGAAAAGAAGTAAAAATATATATAGAGGCAATGCAATGAAAGGATTGTACACATAATGCTGCTTGAAAATATGTGAACCCATTGTGGATTTATAGATTGTTTTATAGTGCACCATGAAATGTTCATTAATTCAGAACATTTTTTTATTAGATAAGTTTACATTTTCCAATTCCAGAAGAAGTCGAGCATGAAGTAGAAACAATTCATTAAAAAGAAATAGTTGAGAAGTAAACCCTATGTTGCTTTTGGTTAAATCAAGACGGTAAACTAAGTAAAATCAGGTGGGTAAATAATTTGGTTCCAAAAGAAACATTTTAAGGAGAGCTCTTTTGGAAAGTGTTTGGGTCGGACTCTGAAAAAAAGAGTCACCTGGTCTGTTTGAGGTACCAATACAGGTGACTACAAAACACCATGCCAAGAAGAAAGGAGATCTCAGAGGACATCAGGAAGAAGATTGTGAGAGCATGTCTATCTGTGGAAGGCTATAAAACCATCAACAAAAATATTTGAGCTCCATCAGTCCATGATGAGGCAAATAAGTTACAAATTGAGAGCATTTAACATGACAACAACTGTGCCTAGAAGTGGACACCATTTCAAAATATCCCAAAGAGCTACAAGAAAACTAATATATCAGGTAAATGCCAACCCAAACATAACATCTGGGGTTTTGCAGACTTCCCTTGTTGCATCAAAGATTACTGTGCATGCTTAAATAAGAAAATACTGAATCAAAATGGCATTCATAGAAGGGTTGCTTGGAAGAAAAACTCAAAAAAGACTGTCTGTCTTAACTTTGCCAGAGACAACCTGAATTACAACGGCTGGTTGTTTTTTACTGCAGAGGCTTGTTAAAATCCTTTTTACCATAGTTTTATTGTGCATGATTTCCTCTGAACAAACATATGGAATGTCTATAGAGAGAGGATAGTGACATTGGAAATGTGGTCTATTGCAGTGGTTCTCAAACCTCTCCTCGGGGACCCCCAGCCATCTCACAGTTTAGTTGTAGCTCTAAACTAGCTCACCTGATTCAAGAAGGGCTTGATTATTAGTCGACAAGTTGATTCTGGTGTACTAGCTTTATGATACATCTAATATATGGCATGGCTGGGGGTCCCCCAGGAGAGGTTTCAGAACCAATGGTCTATTGGATATCACTACCCTTCACCAGCCTTATCTGTCTCACTCTGTTTCTCACTATCAATATAAGCCTGGGAATAAAAATTGAAAATATGTAAGGAAAGTGTGTGTCTACTCTCTATTTTATAAAAGAAGACGTATCCCCAAAAGGAACATTTATAAAAATTCCTCCTCGTCTGTAACTTTTCACCTAATTATATATTTTATAATAAGGGGTGGGGCTAAAGAGTTTTCTTTTAACTTTAAATATTTATTACGCCATATATTGTTCATTCTGTAATTTCACCTCCATTTCGAAATGTCTGTTCACGTGTCTCTGTGGCCGTTTTGAAGCACAACACACAACACCACAGGGAACACTCTGTTTCTCTTGGCAGCTGCTTTCATTCTGGTAATTAAACATTCACTGCAGCATTGAGCATTTATTTTTTTAAAGAAAACTTATAGAAAGTTCTACCATACGCACACAATCAGGCATCTCTTTAGATAGCTGCAAAAACACAGTGTGTACAAAACAAATGTAGCTAGTACTCGCTAGCAGTTACCTATAGTTGTAATTTTTACTCAATCTCCCCTTATAATTTCATGAGGTTCACTTTGCGATTATGGCCTTGACTCATTGCAACCCTTCCATAGCAAGTTCTCGAGACATAATATACTCCAACACATATCTTTCCAAGCCATTCTTTTCTATCACTCTGCTCACTCAATTTCTACCACCCTTTTTCGGACCCACAGTTGGTAAACTGCAAAAACCTGGCCGCAATCACACAGCATTACTGTGAGGCATTAACTTATAACATTTATGCAAATCATTCTACCTGAAAAAAATAGAGAGCTAACATAGCTGTCAAATAATGTTGAAATGACGTACAGTAAACACATCCTAATGCAGAAACTGTATTTGTCAACTGCTTTATATCTACAACCTAAACTACAAATCAGAAATTGAGAAAAAACTCTAATTTAGAATGCATGAAGCGCATGTCTGTGATTGTTGTCAAATAGTACCTACTGAGAACCCTGACCTAAATGAGATGGGCTATGTACTATGTATCCGGTTCTAACAGGGGCTATGCTAATGCACGCACTGATCAGTCAGGTTTGGTGCTGAACATTGATAAAGATAGAGGAACAAAAAGACATCTCAGAAGGATGCAGTTTCAAAATATTACCTACAAATATACTGTGTTGAATTCACTCATCTGCTTTCATACACCGGGTAGATTGAATCCTGAATGCTGATTCCTGATAGATGTGGTACTGTATATAATAATAATACATTATATTTATATACCGCTTTTCTAAGACCCAAAGATGCTTTACAGAATAGAATATAGAACAAACAACTAGCAAGAAGAAAAATAACAAAAACAAAGACGAAAGTCAAACGTATGAGAGTGAGAAGAAAGTAGATGACATCACATCACTTTTTACTGCTCTAATTGCGTTGGTCACTGGTTCATAAGCACAATAAGGCATCTCTAGGTTTTGTGATACAGTATATTGTCAATATACAATGATTCATGCTGTGTTCAGGCACTCCTGGCTCTAAGCTGTAGTATATTGGCCATATACCACACTGTCTCTTATTGCTTACTTAAATGGCATGTTACAGTCACCTCATTTCAAGTGGTAGTGAGGAATAAACACATAGACAATGTAAGTATATAAACAAGTTAATTCATTAAAACAAAGTGTGACTAGAGACTGGAAGTCAAGCTACACACCACACGCATACTCAACCTTAACTGAACCAGGAAAAAATTACAAAATACACTATGTATGATTGTCTGAGAACACCTGTAGCTGAGCAGTTGTAGAGGGAATATTTGCTCGC
Organism: Umbra pygmaea; assembly: GCA_016801145.1. Lineage (NCBI taxonomy): Eukaryota > Metazoa > Chordata > Actinopteri > Esociformes > Umbridae > Umbra > Umbra pygmaea. The sequence goes on along the minus strand of JACXGM010003166.1, from coordinate 16,743 downwards.
TCTCAGTGACGGTTGTGCATGACTGGTTTGCGACCACCAAATATAGCTCTATCTACTTGCTTACCATCCCTCACACACTGTCAGCAACAGTCCGTTTTCACACACTGCTATGCAATTGCAGTTGTTTTATGGTCCATACAAAGACAAAATGTAAAAGGGTGTTTTCACAACAGACTAGGATCTCTACTACATATACAGTACCTACAGTTCTCACAAACAGTTCAGAGAGCCCGAAAGCCTTTTCTATCCCAGTGTGGCTTCAAGACGATGTCTTGTAAAGTGTCAAATTAGTCCTAGTAATCAATTAATTTCTCTGGCAGAGGAATATACATTATGTGGCTTACAGCATCACACAGAGATGAAGCACTGATATATTAAGAAAACTATTTTGATATCGGCAACGATGTATAAGTGAGTGGTTAAACCAAGGAATTCAGTTTGGTGCAAAAAGGGGCTACATTGGCACCAAGAGTGGACCAAAGGTAGATCTGCAGATCTTTTAAATAAACAGAATGCTGTGCCACGGCAGCAGTATATTTTGATAACGCTCCAATTGGAACATTTCAAAGCCTCACCAGCACCACTCTATCTTGCCAAGAACAGGGGTTCTTCTCCAATGACCTAACTGAGATTCAAACTCCATAACTCTGAAACAAACTTCCAGACTTTACACACTTCCATCAATTACCAAGTCATACAGATAGCAAAATAAAAATAAATCAATTTACTACATTTTACCAAACCCTGCCTTTGAGGGTATACTATCACATATGTATTGTACACTGTAAACCCGGATCGGTGAATTCACTTTAAAAAATTTTGGTAACCGGTTGCCTTAACAACGTTGAGTAATGGGTTATGAAAACTTGAGTGCGTTTAACTTAAAAATAAAATAAAAAATTCCACCCTTTCATGCATTTAAGTTAAATGCACTCAAGTTTTCAGAACCCATTACTTAACGTTTTTAAGGCAACCGGTTACCTCAAATCTTTTAAGTGAATTCACCTATCCGGGCTTACAGTGTACAAATTTAAACCAGATACAGCATTTAAATCTGAAAGTGCACTTCAAGTCTACATGCAGTTTAATTACTGGCATCATGAAGACAAGTTAAAAGCTAATGCATCTACTATAAGCATATTTCCATATGAGACTTTTCCAAAATGGAAAAGTCTGTCACAGAGCTCGCTAGCGACACGCTGGTCTAGCCTGGCAAATTTGAAAGTCCATAAAGCTTCAGTTGTAATCTCCACCGGTTGCCAGTAACACGAGTCTGCATTTTCAGATGGAATTTACACAAGGCTTCATCCTGTAAATATTTAAAACGGTTGCTCACCATGCTCCCTGCCGAGGAACCTGGGTATGATGTGAAACGCAGCCAACCTTCCACAGACATCTGCAACGATAGCCACATGGACTCTCAGTCTTAATGCCAAGAGCCACGGCCTTCATAAATAAGGGCCCCTTCCAGGGCTCCCGCCTCTTCACTTCCCCCTAGTGACAGAGAGTCATCGAGACCAACTGCTCCACATAAGACACATCTCATTTTTCCACTTCCTGACATTAATAAACACTTTCAAAAAGCAGAAGAACCCCCACACCACCCAACCCTACAGAGATGCTAATAATCTAAGTAAACCTCATTAGCATGTTGATTGGCACACGCAGCCAGGGAGAGACCATCCTTAGATGCAGTACTGATGAGCTGTGCACAGGGAGAGCATGTCCGGAACTGATGGTCACTCAGGACACAGAGGAAAAGTGGGGCAAGCATTTCCGCTCACAGTGAACTCCCCACCCACCCACATTCCACCAATGATGGCTTCTGAGAGGACTAGCTAGTCTCCTGCACTCAGCAGGGGTTCTTTTGGAAACAGTTGGGTTTGAGAGAGTTGCATGGAGCACAGCAAACAATGTATCAACCATGAAGAGGGGTGGAAAAAGTTTCAGCATTAATTAAAGCCTTTTCTTGTCTGTTAGCCCTAGAAAAATTGTTAAAGACAAAAGCTATTCTTGTTGAGACTACTTCTAAAACAACTGAGGAGGTGGGGGAACCTACATTTTATGCAACTCATGCATTGATTGCACGGTAGTAAAAGTATGCTACTATAAACTCGAAGCAAAATACATTTTAAGTAGGATAGGCCTGTGTGAGTGGGAAGGCAATATTACACGAGGCTTAGATTTCACATCTATTAAACAAAACACAAGGACAAAAAAAATCCCAATTTGAAAAATGACACAAGTGAATTCTGGGCGCGTTTTATATGGTGAAATTGTTTGGCTGAGTCGTGGCTGGCTCAGGCTTGGCTGGGCCTGACGCTCGCCTCTCCCGTGGGGCACTAATTGCAGCTCGAACGGAATGAATCGATGAGAAATGAGGGCAGGACAGATCTCGAGCCGACAACAGAGTGTGTTGGCAAACATTACCCATTCTCTGTCTACTTTTGCTCACAACAAATCTTCCACAAGGTCTCACTAACAAATCGAAATAAATCAGATTAACACATAATACAAGTTTACATACTTCCCTAGTGTTTATGCAAATGTATGCCTTAACAAAACATAAGGTGGGTTGTCGTGTTTTTGAAATAATACATTTTGTAAAATTCATTTTGTCAATAAGGGTTGACAAATTTTTTCTATTTAAATTGTAAGGTACAACATTCATGCAACTCAGTATTAGTAAGTAGCATTTCTAAGTACATTCCGCTCAAACAAATTTCCATAGATTAGTTTTACGTGCATGGTTACAATAAAGCTCTAAATACTAGTATTATTGATTTACTCCCTCCTAAAATGTAATAATGTGGCTATTGGAACACGCTGGTGTGACTGTAATTTTCAAACAGCAAAAGGCATGCATTTTGATCAAAGAATTTAAGCAGGGATAACAGTTCCTGACCTTTCTTGCACACGACTATGTTTACGCATTGGTAAAACTCAACTTATCTTTATCGTCCCAGTTGGGAAATTTGTTCTGCAGTGAGGATCCATTACAAAAACAACAAACAAAGGACTGACACACAACAGACACCATACAGACACCACTGAAAGTAATTCTCTTATATACCGTATTTAGAAAAATTAAACGCAAAAACTAAGAAAATATTTTGCATCCTGGAAAAAGTAACAAAACTTTAAATGTTAAAGTCGAGTAGAGCTGCAGCAGGGTTGTCTGGCACACCCGGTCTCCTTCACTTTCCCCCTGCCTTGTACCCTCTGCTCTACTCTCATTCCCTGCCCCAGTCAGCACATTAGAGTCCTGCTGCACCTCCAGCCTGCCTTGCTGACTGACCTGCTAAAACTACGGTGTATCACACTCACTCCAGCTATAGACTCCCTTGAAAACACATACCAGGGAAAGGTACAACTTCAGCCTGTCACAAGAGCAGCTTCCCCCTCATAGGTATGAAGCAAGCACTCATTTCTTCCGTTCATCTAGGTATTATTACATTGGCAGATTGCTCTTCAGAAATCAGATTAATTTTTCATTGTCTAAAATTTAAAATACATAGAGTGGTGCAATCGAACTCAATGAAAAGAGCCTATCTTGGCTGGAACTATTTAACTTCATTAACTTTAATCTACATTTTAGAAATATAATTGCTGTTTTACAATTGTGAAACAGGTCTGACTTAACAATAGTTCAAATAGTGCATTGAGCAATAAAACAAGCCTGATGGCTGCAGAAATTAGGAGTGTATCACCTTCCAGACCCAAAACTAAAACACATCAACAATCATATAACAACATTGAACAACAATAATGAATTCATTTATAATAGACACTGCTCAAAATAATTAGGAAACACTCAAATCACACATCAGGTCTCGATGACGGAAACAAAATAAAAATCTTTACTGTACATTGTGTAATTAAGTGGGAACAAAATGGTGAAATAACGGTCAAAGGAAACCAAAAATCACCAAAAAATTTTAATCACAGGCTGTTCCAACTTGAGTGAATTTCATCACTGCAACTCATAATGTGACTCAGTAGTGAGTATGGCCCCCACATATCTGTATGCCCTTCCGACAACATGGGCATGCTCCTGATGAGACAGCGGATGGTGTCCTGGGAGATGCATCCGTGAGCTCCTGTGGCTCTACTTGGTGGTGTCGGATGCACCGATAACTAACGTCCCAGGGGTTCTCAATTGGATTCAGGTCTGGGGAACATAAGGGCCAGTCAATGGTATCAATGCCTTCATAATTCAGGAACTGCCCACACTAGCCACATGAGGACGGGCATTGTCTTGCACCAGGAGGAACCCAGGGCCCAGAACACCAGTGTAAGGTCTGACAATGGGTCTGATAATTTCATCCTGGTACCTAAGAGCAGGTAGGGTACTGTTAGCTCGCACATGGAGGTCTGAAAAACCCTCCAAGCATACACGTCCCTAGACCATCACTGACCCTCCGCCAAACCGGTCATGCTGGAAGATGTTGCAGGCAGCATAGCATTCACCACGGCGACTCCAGACACTCTCACATCTGTCACATTTGCTCAGTGTGAACATGCTCTCATCTGTGAAGAGAACGGGTGCTAATGGCAAACCGGCCAGTTCTGGTGTTCTCTGGCAAATGCCAATCGAGCTGTAATGGTGTTTTGATTCAACACAGGTGATATTAGTTCACAATCACTTATGCTTCCTAACTGGACAGATGGATATCCTTGAAGTTTAATTTACTTGTCATACTGTGACATAATTTTTTGGATGAGTGTATAATCAAGTCCCTTTCCTATCACACGTTTAAATGTTAGATATTAATTATATTATTTGGTTAATATCAATGAATAAACCATAAAGGTATCCCTAATTTTAACAAAGCATAATAATATAATACGCATGTTTGTAAAAATGTAATGCAACCACTTTAACTTCAATTAACTTCATAAATAAAATAGGGCATTAGTTTGTTTAAACTGCTACAATGCAAATAGCCACACCTTAGGATGCTAATTACAAGCCTGCAACTGTCACTAGTAACAATAACACTGACAGATGTGGTATATCTCAAACTAATAAAGGGCAATGTTTGTCTGCCCCACTTTGCCGGTATATCCCTACTAGGCCAGGCTACATATTAATTTTGTAACTGGAAAATCTATTTACGTATAATATTTATGTATTTTACAAGTAATATTAAATTTTTCTGGTAGGCGTCATACTGTACCATGAGGTGTTTTTTTGTTTTGTTTAGTTTTTGCCCCATACCAATTTCAGAAAAAAAAATGGTAAATTAGTATGTGTATAAAGGGGTATTATGGGGGGGGCATATACTGCCAGAACAGCTTCCACACACTGGCAAAGATTCGATACGTCTGGAACTATTTAGTAGCAATGTGACACTTTCCTTTCATAAAGAATTTCATAAATTTGAATTTTATTGGTGGTGATGGAAAACCCTGTCACAGGTGGGGCCCCAGAAACTTCCCTAAGTGTTCAATTAGGTTAAAATGTTTGCACTGTTACTCAGGAAACACTGGCAAATTGAGCAGTCTTCATCACTGAAACTTCTGGCAAATGCACCCCAAACAATCAACCCTCACTAAATATCTTCTTGTAATCATGACAGGCAATGTAATAGGTGGGGTGCCATCCCAGCATTTTAATACATGGCCCTCAAAATTATGGGAGGTTACTTCCGCACCTGCATGGAAACACCTGCTTTCACTATCCTAGTATTCCAGATTTACTCAAAAGTATTTTCTTTACTTTGGCAGTTACTTTGGTAAAGCATATGGTACCAGTTGCATACAACAACATTTAACTAAATTAAAAACCATCATTCAAATTAAAATTTAGAATCATGTGACCATGTTTGTGTATTATTTCTGATGGAAATTACAATTTCCTCTGTAAATAAAACAAATCTTTGAACAAGGCGTTAAAAGCTATTGATGTTCAAAAGTAAATTCAGCTAAATTACATTTAGCAATTGTGTGCATATGAAATTCCACATCAAGGCTTATATGTCAATAAAGTATATGTCACTCTTTTATAAATATTGAACTTTGTTCTTGCTTGAGTTCAGCCAACTGGCAAGAGAAACCAAGCTCTTCTCTGGATCCCCCCTGGCAGAGGAGACGATATCAATATTTCAACCTTAGCTATTAACACCAGGTATATTATAGATTGATTCTCCTTTTTTGTGAAATAGGTGTAATTCCAGTAGAAAATGGCCAACATTTTCAACATGTAAATTAATATCATATAAATAAAAAACTTTTTAATAATGTATTATTGTGTGTAGATGGCAGGCAAAGGTTATACTTTGTCTAAATGAAAATGTAAGGATTTGATTTTTCAATCCACATGTTGTTATGTCCATGTCAGACATCCCTACAGATTGAAATCTCCAACCATAAAATCTTATTTTGCAATACAGAGGTCTTGTACTTGATTTATCATATAGGCCAGGCCTTCCCTTTTTTTTTGATTACTTCTATGTTTTCCATCAAAGTGGAATAGTATCTCATTAATTAGAACTCGAATACATATTACCGGTTTAAAATGAATTTGTGCTTTAAACTGGCTTAATAAATGTGGAACAAATACAATATAAAAAACAACCCTAACCATTAGAAATATGTCTAGAACGTATTGGAAATTACAGATATTGTAATAGGCTAAAAACATCCGGATAGCAACCTTTAGGTTTTTTCAATAATTGGTTAGATGAAGTGAACTCCATACTGCCGCAAAACGCTCTCACTACTCAGTACGGTAAAGAACAGAATATTGCAATATTGCAACAAATACAAATTAAACGTGAAGTTATTAGCGGTTCGAAATTATTTTCCATTTTTAATAATACTAAGCATTTACATAATTAGTAATTGGCCTGGTGTTGTCTAGTGGTCTAGCTGCAGCCTCCAGAACACACAGTACCAGTGCGCATGCAGCAGGTTAGAGTCGGGCCCCTCTACGTGCCTTCTCTCCTAATGCTTCCCCCGTCTTATCTAACAGAAGTGCAAAGAATAAAATAAATCCCCACTTTTGTCAGGACATCAATACTGAGGTGATTGCAGTCACGTCTGACCGGAGTTCTGGTGATGTTGTCTCTCCTTAACTCAAATGACAGAATACTTGCGCTACACATGAGTATGACTCCCATACATTGGGTTGACAGCCTAACTTTACAGATTATTTTAACAATACTCTTGATCCTTGTAGGCCTATACTTTGTGTGCGCATGCATGGTCAGAACAAATATGCTTCTTTAGCCTTACGTTTACCAACGAGAACGATCTGCAAGAAAACGGCTAATAATAACATTTTAAACATGAGTCGAAATAATGCTATTTAAAACTAAGACTGAAGTCGAGAGACAGCTTTCCAAAGCACTGTGCCAGCCAACGTTCATCCCGCCCTTTTCTAAACTGAAACATCATCTGCATTTCACACTCACGTTCAGTCAACAGACGCACATGCATAATAACCCCCAAAAAGTAAGCAAAATTAATATTTTACCTGAGTAAGACAGAGAGGAGAGTACATCATGGTGAAAATGAACTTATAACGACTTGTCAGGCAGCAAAAGACAGACAAGTTAGTGAATCATTCTTTTACAGTTCATCATAATCATAAACACCTCCGCCTCAACTGACTTGCAGTTTACTTTCGCTGAAATGTAAGCTCTCCAAAAATGATGACACCGAAATAAAGACCAACTTAAATATCCTGGGGATTAAAAATAGTAACTTTGAATGAAAATTGGGAAAGCTTGGAAAAGAAAAGGGTCGGGTAATCGGTTCCATTTAGGAAATGGGGGGAGAAAAAGAATCAAAGAATGAGAAAATGAAAAAGAGGGAGGAATGAAATGACGTTATGAAAATAGCCCATCCCAAAAAAGAACTTAAAGAAGCAGTAACCCTGATTCCCTGTGTCCAGCAATAACACACTAAGTCCACGAATTGAATAAAATAAAGCGTTTAGATCAGGTGCAACGCTGGTACGGAAGGTTAGAAACAAAAAATGCAGAGGCTTCCTCTCGCCCATGCACGCGCGCACACACCCTCCCTCGTGTATATCCCATCAACGCAACGAGGTCGGCGAAGTTGTATGTCCGGTTGTGCCAAACGGGTCGTTGGCAACTACTGCGTAATATCCTACAAATGAACGATTCGTGTGCAGGGAGGTCCGTCTTTCATCAGAGTTAGTCTACAGGACCGATAGTAGGTGCTTCCAAATGGCCTCTGGGGAGTAATCTACAGCATCAACTAGTGCATAGAGCTGTTATTTACGTTAAACAGCTTTGAAATATAATTGAAGTCCATGAGTTTTGGTAAAACAACAACACATTGAACCATCAGACATCGAACACATCCAAATCAATCAAAACAGAAAAGAAAACTACTAAATTCATTCTCGTTTATGACAGGACATGTTATTTTAAATTTAACCAGACACAATGACCATATAGGCTAAACGTATGTGCGTAAAGGCGCGGATGTGCCAGGTTAGTATAGGCCTACTGATAACGTTGCATTTCAATTCACTCGGTGTATTGGATTGTAGGCGGATTTCTTTATGTGACTTGGTCAAATGTTGACTTGCAAAATGTACACCGAAGTAAATACGTCTAAATAATTCTCTTCAACTATAGTCACATTCTTATGTAGGCTACCAACAACACCAGGTCTGTCATCGAGTTTCTTTTTCAACTTGAAGTATTAATGTATCATTAATATGACGTAACATACACTGGAAGTTGACTGATATCAACAGTTAATGTTTTAGGGTTTATATTCCCATAACCCGCTAACAGGAACCCCCATTATACGCACATATGGTACATGGCCAATTCATATATTGCAGACCGCAGAAAAAGTACGTATGGTATTTGTCTAGTTGAGTAAGTAGCCCTGTTTAGCTAGAAAACGGTTGGATGCAAAGACCTAGCAGTTTGATGATGACCATGGATGTGGTATAATAAACTTTTAAGAAATATATTGCAGATCTGACAAAACTGAATTAATTTGCCATTTTATAAATTAGGCCTATGACATCTCAAAATATAGAGTTGCCTATAATAAAAATATTATTTATATTTCCAAAACATTAGGCCCAAATATGTATATCCTTAAAAACATACTCTCAATATTCCCATCAGTAAAGTGCACATTCAAAACACTCAAATTGCATATCTCGAGTGTTATAGGGACTCGACAACATCCAGGGACGGAGCGCCTCTGTCGGTCTTAAGGTTCAAATTCAAGCCGGCGCCCCTGCGGCTCAGGCTGCGGCCATTTTCTGCTGAACAAACTCTAACCGGGCACTGAGTCTACTACTATTGGCTTTGAACTTCAACTTGGCCTTCGACGTCCCGGGGTGAATACAACATCTGTGCCGCGCTAGTCAAGCTGTCAAAAACAAATAACTTTCACTGCGGGAGAAGTGCCAATAAGCTTTGTAATACTATCTTAATAATGTACAAAAAATGTCAGCATTTAGCCTTTCTCCACAAACCCTTCCGCTTGGCTGAAAACCAAGAATATGTGTCTGCTGTTAAAAAGCGGAAAGGATTAAAAACACCATGTAGGCTATAGCTACCCGGTGATCTTAATCTGACTTTACAGCGTGCACACAACTCGTGACCAGTTCTCCCCAGTCTGTTAGAAAAATTATGAATAATTATTAAATTGATTTGTAAACGTACCATTTTGAAGCGAAACTGCCAACCCCCCCTCCCCCCAGAAAAGTTATAGCTTATGCAGCACTGCAGTTCAACGCCTGGTCATCTCGTCGACGTGTTGTTATTATTATTCCATATCCATTTATCAGCGTACAGTAGTAATCCCTGGTCTTCGGAGGGGAAATATCCAGCGAAGATCAAATACAAACGTCCCACGTGAAGCCTGCGGCTTCAATTTCAGCAGAATACTCACAACAAGGTACAATATGACAACATAAATATTAGCCTATAATATGATATCTATGGGCTGCACGGTTTCGGGAAGATTCTGCAACCTATACAGCGCTTGATGATGTCGTAATATATCGAGATGTTGTTGGTTGTATCTTTATATTACAGGACAGATTCTTCGGTATCATTGCTTTGCAGCAGTAGGCTGGCTGCCCATAGTGTCCTTGGTAGTGCTTCGTCTTTTCATAAAATCCTTAAAAACGTCCCGAACGTTGGGTTTTTGGAGATCACACAGTCGTCTCGGAGAAGAAATAGATGAAACACGAAGGTGGTACGTACAGTATGCGTGTGTGCGCGATTGTATGTGCAAGAGAGGCAAAGGAGTGTGTCGGACTTGGGCATTCTAGTGTTACACTTGATGGCGTAGTTAAAAATAATAAATAAAATAATATATCAATTTAGGCCTACCCTCTGTGGGACGCATAACAATCAACATATAATCTAAGAAATATATAATTTGACATTGTTCCACACAGTTGTAACGTTTTTCAATTACAAAAACAGAGCAGTTTTTCAACTGTAATATTTTGGACACAAGAATTTCAGAAAGACTGCAGTGTACTGCATTTGAACTGCAGTGTAGCTCACTTCTTAAAAGCATTAGGATTAGGAACTAAGGATTAATTTCCACGGGTACGATAAAGTATTTAAATGTATGAACTTCTTACTATAATTTGTTTGTCTGCTAAATTACTTTACTTAAAAGTACCTGTTACTTGTATGTGCGTGTCTGCCTGTAGTTGTGTTTGCATTGCCATGTTATTTTTATATTGGTGACAGCACAAAATTTGAACAACTTGTCAATCAATCTTTCAGTTATTGTTTTATTTAAACTCAGCTAAATGTTACAGAAACAAATAACACAGTTTAACCACTGACAGTTATTAGATAATCCTCAATAAAAATGAGCTTAATCTGAAGTTTACTTAATAAAACAGAAAAGGTTTTTGTATGGTTCACAGCTAGAGGTTCTTATTATGGCACAGTATCTGGATACAGTCTTTTAGCCATGGTATGTTAGGAATACAAGCTGCTACACAGAGATGCCTTACTGCTGTTGTAAACAAATTACCAACCCAAAATGTAAAATGTAACATTAGCATTCAGGATTCGAAACTCCCAGTTTATTTCATACCATTTCAAATCCTGAATGCAAATTTACCTGATAACAGCAGTACATGTATTCAATAAGGCACACAGGGGTGTGAAATATGTCCAAAATATCATGACCAAGAGTTGTTCATAGACATGTGCCTGGACATAGCACTTGCCTCTGGTATATTGCCATCAGATAGCTCTATGGTTAGGTAGTCAGACTTGTAGTCTGCCGGTTGCTGGTTTGAATCTCGACTGTGCTAAATGTCATTGTGTCCTTTGGCTATGCACCTCCAGGGGGAATGGCCCTGAACTTACTATATGTTGCTCTGGATATGTCTGCTAAATGACAAAAAATGTATATATATCAAACCCCCAGACATTACTTATTTCACTTTAAAAAATGGTTTCAACACAATTTGAGGAGTAAATAGTGATGTGTAAAAGCGGTATGTTGTCTGTTATAAACCAGGGTGATTTGAATCCTAAATGCGGATTGGTTGATGGCTGTGATATATTAGATGGTATACCATGGGTATGAGAAGAAAACTTCATTGTTCTAATTGTTTTGGAATCCTGTTTATAAAAGCAGTAAGTCATCTTGTGGTTTTGTGATATATGTCTATATACAACATCTAAGCACTGTACAGAGGCACTCCGCGATATGTCATGCATAAAGATGGCTATCAGGCAAACAGCATTCAGGATTCAAACCAACCACTTGATATGTAAGAAACAAAGGATAAGAGGGTGTGTTATATACTGTATGGCCAATATACTATGGCTCAGGGCTGTTCTTAGGCATAAAATATTGTGATATATGAGACTATATACCATGGGTTTGAGATGACATAACCTTTTATTGCTCTAATTTTGCTGGTAACCTCCTTAAAAGAGAACTAATGGGCCTTGTGAAATGACCAGTGTTTAACGCCTTGCCAGCTAGGTAGGGCACATTATGACACAGCTATAGCATTGGAGCTAGCTAGTGGGCAAGTACCGGTAGGTGAAAATATTTCATGCCAATTAATTCTTACCCATATCGTAAAACGATTTCAGTGTTAAATGGTACAGTAGGTAGTTCAGGCTACTCTGACAAACATACTATTACTGTCTTTTTTCTTTTCGTTTATTCAAAAACAAATACAATAAAGAGAAAAACGCACACTCCAGGTTTTTGCTCTAAGTGACTTTTAATTTAAAACACCAACGTTTCAGCATCAACTTGCCTTCTTCAGAGTTGTTTTAAGTTATAAGTCAATTGGAGCAAAAACCTGGACTGTGCGTCTTTCTTTATTGTATTTGAGTGTGCGCCAGATCATAGCTTTTCCCATTTGTAAAAAACAACACAAACTGGAATGTCATTGGTTACGCTTTGAGAGGTCAGCGTCACCCGTGGTCAATGTTGAAAATATTTTAACTTTGAGCACAGCGGAGAGCTGCTCTCCTGAGCGTTGAGCTCAGAGAGATTATGTGCCCAGGGTAAAGCCATTGCTTTGTTGGAAGCAAATGCCTGCTCCATAGCAAATGAATGGCACAGTCGTCGCTTTTTTAATGCTGGCCATATACAAGCCCCTTAAGTCATCCCCAGTGTTTGTGATATACATGTATTGCCAATATACCATGACACCATGACCAAGCGCTGTGTCCAGGCACGCTGTGATTTGTCATGAATAAGAACTCTTAGCCATGGAATATTGGCCATATACCACACCACCTTGTGCATTACTGCTTACATATATCATGGCTATCAGCCAATCAGCATTCAGAATTTGAACAACCCAGCTAATATGTAGTCAAAAAGGGACAAGTGGGTGTGTTATATATGGCCAATATACCACAGCTAAGAGCTGTTCTTAGTCACAACACATTGCAGAGTAGCTAATAAAAAGGGTGAAAAATAGATTAAACCCTAAAGAAGAGTTCCTCCACCTCATTACCCAAACAGATGTTATTAGATAATGGGACAGTTACTGACAAGATTGTAGTTGTTGATGGATTCATGTATAATTTTTTTGCAGGTAGCAAAATTTTGAAAGAACCTCCATTGCTATCATAAGTAAAAGCAAAAAAGTAATAAATCTCAATCAAGCATTTGTGCAGGGTGACGCAGATGTTGATATGCAAAGATTTTTGATTAATCCTTTCACTGTAAATGAAGTCCTTGATTCGGTGAGCTATTAATACCAAGCAAAAGCGGCAAAAAAAACTTAACCCAGGGAGGCTGGTTTGTGCACCAGTGATCTTTGGAGCTCTAAATCATATTTTTTTATCTAAAAATAACAACGGTGGGTTAATTCCGATTGTATGGAAAACTGTTCATGTACTGCCTCTACACAAAGGTGGAGACACTATTCACCTTGATAACACTTGTCCAATTTCAGAATTGTGCTCTTAAGCTAAATTGTTGGAGTCTATGGTAGTTGCACAGCTGCATGCTTTCCTATCTGAAAATTGAATCTTGAATTAATATCAATCTGGTTTTAGAACTGGGCACAGCACTATTACAGCTACTACATTGATTGTTAATGATATTGCTAAAGCACTGGATGAACGGGCATGTTGTGTGGCTCAGGTTATTGACCTGTTGAATGCATTTGATAGAATTGATCATTCTATTCTATTGAAGAAATTGATCTCACTGGGTTTAGCTAGGGAAACATGCTTGTATTTTAAGAATTATCTGAATGATAAAGCCCAGGCCATTGTAACTGATGGTGTAGAATCAAATTACCTTGCTGTTCAAAAGGGAGTTCCTCAAGGTTTGAATTTAGGTCCATTGTTGTTCACTCTTTAGAAAATTAATTACATTTGTACCAATGTGGAACTGCAAATATAATTTCTATGCTGACGACACTATACTTTATGCTGCTGCTCCATCCCTTGCTTAAGCCTTTGCTCATCTCCAGTCAGATATTTTGGCTCCTACAGAAAAGTCTAACAGACCCTAAAAGCCAGTTCCAAAGTAAATCAGTTTTGTAATATATTATTTTCAAACCTAACCATAGATCATTTATGTTACATAGAATGCTGTGCCTGCCAAAGCATCCAAGAACAACCAAGTGTATATTTGGTCCGGTTCTGTATAAGTCTGCACTTGATGTACCACAAGGTCCAGAATTCAATGTATAATTAATGCCCGCCCCAGCAAGTCACTTGAAGTGGTGTCGAATTTAGCCTATGCCCATGGCCTAGTTAGTTATTACCATAACTAGTAACATTTAAAATGGGTCCCAAAATCATCCAGGAACAGCCTGATCTCTTAGAAATCTGTGAAACTGCCACGGAGTATGAACATCAGAATCCGAGACAGTTACACGGAATGGCAGAATGATTATAGTGAGTAAAAAAATGATAAAAAAGCACATTTGCAACACGTCTGCATCACGCTGGTATTGAAAACAGAATATATGCAAAGTGTCCGCATGGATTCAAACTCGCAACCTTTGGTATGTGAGTCGCATGTTTATACGCTATTTACACTCTGCTACGTCATGCTGCGATTCCGTGAAACTAACACAGATTTAGAAGTTAAGGATCCGTGATTATTCCACGGAATATTCAGCCATTCCGTGAAACTGCCACGGAGTTTGAAGTTAAGTATCCGTGGTAGTATCACAGATTTCTGAGAGATCACGTTGTCCAGGAACTATATGCCTTATAATTTGTTAATTAGGTACAGATTATAAAAATAAAATGTCACTTAATATTTTTGGAAATTACGTTGCAATTATCACAGAATATGTATAAATACAAGATATTTGCTAGCTAGCCAGCTAGCTAGTTAGCGCCTCAACAATTATGTGACAAAATACGGCAAAAAGCTCAATACCTATTTAGCCATTCACCATAACCTTGAACGATACAATAGGTGACCAAATACTCCGAAGTTGATCGGGAGTTATACCACGTACATGTAGCGAGCTCCAATTCATACAGACTGAGCAAAATTCTGTCAACCATCATTTTTATTTTAGGTTGCATTCATCCAAGGATATACACAAATAATATATGCTACATCATGCTAACCCGCTACATTACACCCATGTCAACTGACTTCTTAGTCCAAAACAACAAATTGAACTAGTAGCCATTCACCATATCCTTCACTGATACAATCTGTCAGTAAATCCTCTAAAGTTGATCAATGGCTATACTACCTAGCTAGCTCCAAGTCATACAGACTGAGCAATATTCTGTCAACAATATATTTATATATTACATTGCGTTCAAGTATTTACACAAATAATACAAGCTATTTCATGTTAACCAGCTTCTTACCTGTGCTAGTGCTAGACCCTTTGGACCCAGCTGTTTTTTCCAGTTCATTTTCGGGATACTGAAGTTTTTCATACGTCGGGCCATGTGAAACTTGGATGATCTAACAAAAATAGTAATCATCTTAGCAGGAGATGGTTGAAAGAAAAAAGGTAGCCCTGTCCCACATTGCCCAGATTCCACATACACCATTAGCGCAAGTTCATCTGCTCAATAACTTCACCTGCAGCAGATTCATCCAGCTCCTGCCGTCGCCTTATTTTTTCCTTGCTGTATTCCAAATCATTCAATAGCAATTGATCGAAGTTGAAATTGTCCAGCTCTTCTGCTATTTTGTCACTTGCACTTGTCATTGTAGAAAAAATATCCCTCTCTAATTCGTCTCATTTAGATACATATTTAAAGGAAGAACGCAATCCGTAGTATTCTCAAACTCATTACAAACTTTTTTTTCTCCAGTCAACTCAATTCAGGGGTGGAAAATTAATGATCGGGAAGTCAACTAAAACGCCTCCCCTGAATCTTGCATTAGTTTAAAAAAATTACTCAAAGTGATGTACAAAACGTCACCAGAGTCAAATTTGGATACTTACGGTGGCCGAGTTTGGCATTAAAAACGCATTGAGAAGATGTTTTTAGTGTCTGTCATGTTGGAATCATGCCCGTCACAATGATTTTGAGGTGTTTAGGGGTCTGGAGTGTTACTTTATTTTTACTTGCATTCAACACCAATTTAAACAAGATTTACATAAGGTTTAATAACCTGGACAGGTCTTATGTCATAGACACATATTCCATCCTACAAATACGTTGTGATTTGATGTTGCAGCCTTTGGATGCAGACTATTATGCAGCCTTGAGTTTTATTACCACTGCCAATTGTTGAACATATCACTGTCTTTTACACACTTTGTCTGGGATTATTTTCTGTCTGGGTTCTTGGTTTTCATATGTTTTGTATACAATTCTACCTAGCTATTTTACCTCTAAAATAAACTGGATAATTTTTTGTTATCAAATTTCCACTCAAGACTGGGTTGTTTTAGATATTCCTAAAGCCCAGTCAGAAATGGGATTTTTTTAAACATGCAATATGTAATTTTTGGACACCAGGGGGCTCTCAATCAAAACAATAGCAAAAGATGTACTTGGATGACGTCGGAAGGTTGCGTGGGATCATGGGTTTTGTTATCGTCGTCAATGACAACCTTCCAATCTAGCGTCTCCGGCAGAAAGAAATGTTCACTGACAAAGTAATGTATTGTTAAAAATATTATAACTTTATTCACGTTATGTTTGGCGGCTCCCTGGAACTTAGAGCAACTATATTATATGACGTCATTGACGGGCGACAAAAAGAAACGTCCCGTGTCTTCAAATTAAATTACAAATTTCTCTGGATTTGAAAGTTGGTGGAAACATTTAGGATAATGTA